>CAHIKZ030002224.1:4180000-4237500 GCA_903632075.3 Acanthosepion pharaonis | reverse complement strand
CCGTAGATATTATTTATTGATCCGTCAAATTTTTATAACTTTTGACGTTATTATTTACCTATGTTTAAATTGACACCCAGTTTATTCATTTTTTTATTTTATTTCACCTACCGGCGTAGTGAAAGAGCTCAAAATTTCCGCGCTGAATCACTCATCAAGGCAAAGTGTCAGATAAATATATTGAACTTTTATATTCTTAACACGCTAGAGTTTCATTAAATTCTTCCGTTGTATTATTTTGAACTACCTGTAATTAAATTTCATGAGCTGTCTTTGTTTGAGCAGGGTTTCAAGATGTTTATTCTCTGTCCATTTTTCAAGTGAAATTTTATCCAAAGTATTATTTACTGTCAAGAAACTATTCTGTTTCTGTAATGTATTTTTTTTATTTCGGGCTGTATGCTGAAACTGCCAACAACTGTGATTGCCTATGTTCTAAAAGGATATGACAGTTATAGCTAGAGAGAACTGAATGAAGAAATATATATATATATATATATATATATATATATATATATATATATATTCTGATATATTATATATTTTCTGTGTTTTTTTTGTTTGTATTTTTTCTTTACTTAGACAGCCTAAGTTAAAGATTTCTCTGAAAATATATTGTTTTCTGGGTTTTTTTTTGTCGTGTTTTGCTTTCTTTACACGGGACAGCAAAAAGCCACCGTTTCTTGTCTCCTCGCTCCAGCCCTCGCTAAAATATTTCTCTGTTCACGATATTGTGACGTCTACCTTATTTTTCATGTCCATCAATCGCAAATGTGTTCTCGAAGATTCTTTTTCCCTCATGTCGGTTTTGCTCTCCATCAAGAACATTCAGTTTTTGATTTATTACGAAATAAGTTATACACCATATTTGGCATAACGTTAGTTCTCAAGGTAATTCGCATCGCCATCACACAAATGCACAGATCACTGGCAGTAAAAAAAATGTCAGGTGTCTATGGCGCAAAGTAGTCTGTAAGTGGCTGCCACACGTATGTAATTGTCCATGAAATGGGAAAGGTGGTAATCTGTTGGAACTAGGTACGAAGGTTAAGGTGGATGGCAAATAGTCTCTCAGCGAAGTGTCCCTATGGTATCCCCAGCCACGAATTACGCATGAGACTTGGTATTGTTATGGAGGAAGTGTACACTCTTGTGATTAACCAATGCTGGCTCCATATGCTTCTTTGTCTGTTGCACACGTTCTAAATACTGCAAGTACAGGAACGTAGTCCTGGTTTGGCCAGTTGTTTGAACCTCATAGGTGTACCACTTGTCGATTAGTCCATCAAATACAGAACATTAACTTGCGTGTATGTAGATGTGGTCTGTGATGTGAGGAACATAATCCCTTGGTGACAACCAATGTCTGGCAGGCTTTAGAGTATCATACAACACCCACATTTCGATACTGCTGAGCCCTCAATAAAATATGGGTAGTATTCAGCGCCGAGAAAACAAAGCGTAATAGGCTGTCACTCGTTGTTGCTTATTTGATTCCGACAGTGTGTGGGATAGCCACTTGCTCAACTTGCTTGCCTTCCATATGCGGTAATGATGAAGTCTAACGACTTTATCAGTAACCTGGAAGTGTTCAGCAAACTCACTACAGGTTTGCCTTTTGTCATCCTCTATGCTGACCTTTATCTCGGGCTTGTTACCGACATCTGCGGGGTTCATCACAAAGATTTCCCGATCTGAACCTGGTGTTACTTAACCTCACACAATTATTTCCTTAACGTTTTACGGGTTCGGTGAATTGATGCGGCTACAAACAAGCCTACCTTAAATTCATGAAGTAGACAATTCCGAGCAATCAGATTCGACCTCCATGTTTCTTTGCCGCTGCTCGTGCTGTTACAGATGTGTGTGCGCAAAGCACCTACATTGGTCAAGAGTTATGCCTGACTCCAGGCCCAACGCTTTCTTATTTGCGTATCAGTTATCACTTCTTCCCACACGACGTTAAAAAAAAGTGAATTTTAGTTTAACTTACATATATACACCCTTGTGCCAACTAATTGAGACAACTGCTTTAGTTTCCTTACTTTTACCATCGGGTCAGTTTTAGAACCAATGGTATGACAGGGTGTAATCGATTTCTATTTTTTCCTCAGATTAAGTCAATTTGCAGTAGTGTGAAGTAATATGAATCTATTTTCGATGCGTATGATTAAATTTGTTTGGCCTTGAAAAATATTGCCTCAACCGTGATTGCATAAGATTTTCTCACGTCCATACACTGGGCTGTTGATTAGTTGTCCCATAACCATTGTCTGAGATGGACGGTACTACAAGCGTTTGAAAACTGTAACGCTACACGAACACACTAGCAAGGCATATCAATGAGCAAATCAAAGTACCATAAACTGGCCCGGAAACTATCCCGATTTAAATCTAATAGAAAGTCTGCGGTCAAATTGCAAGCAACGATTTCGTGGAATGGACATACGAAGTATTAACGTTTGCACTTGGACATTTTTCATTGGAAAAATATGAAAAATGTAAATAATAACTACGGAATTATTTCGTTTTTTCGATTAATTTGCAGAATGATATATATATATATATATATATATATATATATATATATATATAAATATATATATTTCTTAAGATATGCTCTATTTATGGAATAAAATGCTCGATATCAGAGATATAGCGTATGTAAATATAACCTATAACCTGGACTGAAGATTGCGTTTAAGCATGAAACAGTCTGTCACCTCTGGTTGTTAACTGCAATGGACACTTTTATGCGTATATATACACAGATATAAATGCATAGATTTATAAATAAGAAACTACTTTTTCGCAGACGTCTCCATTTTTAAACGGTATTTTCATTTACCAGCCTAGTTTTTTCAACAGACATTTTTTTATTAAAAATATGCGTTTTGATAGGATTCGAAACAGCGTCCTGCATGCGTAGAGAAAACCATGATATAACCTGTCGCGATTTTAGACAAAATCAATCATAATGGATTTCACGGCTCAAGCGGGTTTGAATTAGCCTCATCATGGTAAACATATCCGTCATCAAGGTCTTTCGACGGCCATCAATACGTTTTTTTCGTATTTGTTTTCGAATTCAAGAACTAAACAAAGTAATTTTTGAACAATTAATTGATTTTTATGGAAGTTCCGACATTATTTAATATGACTATACAGGTCATATTTAAACTATTTACTAAAAGACCCTCGAAAAAACAAGAGAGGTAAACTAAAATATTCTGTGACGTCATCGCATGCCCGTGTATCCACAAAATATAACTTATATGGTACTACTACTAACACTAGTAGTAGGAGTAGGGAGAGTAACATATTGTTTAACATTCACTCTATTTATGGAGGGATTTTACTCGGTATCGGGTATAGCTTTTATGTCGACATAAACAGTGTGTACAAAAATATCAACACAATTGTATATATCCGTATCGACTTAAATTTTCACACTATATATATATATATATATATATATATATATATATATATATATATATATATATATATATGGGTATGTGTGTGTGTGTGTGTATTTAGGCAGCAATCCTTCTTTCATGCACATTTTATTGAGTACGAGAGACAAGGTGCTTTCATTTATTTTTTTATACAATTTCTCATGGGATCTAATATTTATTTTCTTTTGAGATGATAAATTATATAATAACTATCCCAATGTTCATTTCTTTTCCGAGTGCTTTCGTATATACATTTTGTCATTTGCAAGCTTAAAATATATTAACTATAAAGCAGAAATAGTTTGATGTATGTATGTAGTTATAAAATGTTTTCATTTTCAAAACACGATCAATTTGAGAGAAAGGGAGATTGCAAAAGAATGTGTAAGTGAGAGATACAGATAGAGACGTGGGGGTAGATGTGGGGAGAATCGTGTGTAACGGATTTTAAGAATTTAAATGTATTTAAAGTGTATCTTGAAAAATATTGAAATTGGATCTTGAAATTTATTAGCAAAGTCTTGTAATGAAACTCATCTTGAACGGCCATTCCTCTAGATCATTTCACATTAATGCAGTGCTCCCACTACTGCATCTATCTTTGAACCTAATTTGTTTCTTATCTTCATCAACGACATTCACGATGTCATCAGTTCCCAACTCGTGATTTATGCTGTTGACACACCTATTGACACTTTTCTTAATAGTAAATCCGGGAGGTCCACGAAAGTGTGTCAGATGATCTCAAAAATAACCTTCAATCAGTTGTTAACTGGGGCAAGAAATAGCTTGTAAATATTAATACTATATTAATATTTTATTCATCCTAGCGATCTATTTTGGACTTCCATCAACATGCAATTTCCAGTCTAGCAACTCACATTGCTTTATTGATCGTATGGTTTCCACTCGCACGAAGTGAAATGATTATACTGAATCAATTTCTAGGTCTGCTACTAGGAAAGTTAGTTGACTGTGTCGAGTCAGACAAATTATCACGCCAGTTTTCATTTTATACGTTTATAAGTCTACCATAAGCTCAGTCACTGAATATTACTGTATTATCTGCTATGATGTTCTTATATACATCTCGAGATTCACGAAAAAATCCAATTAAGTGTCTGAAATGTTATCTGTCTTTATCTTTCCCATTTTCTATCTTCATACACACACGCAGACTCAAACGCACCCGTGCACAAACACACACACACACACACACACACACACACACACACACACACACGTACACACTCTAAAAGGCATACATACACATACACACGCGCACACACATATATATATATGGATATGAGTGGCTGTGTGTTTTTATTTAGGGATATCTGTGTGTTTCTGTGCGTTGGTACTTGCTTTATATATATATATTCCTATAAAAAAATTACTACTATGACATTACACTATATTATTGAACTATATACTTAGTTCATGACATAAAAACTGAATACACTTGTAAAAATAGAATACGTGGATTTAACACATCACAAGAAATATTTAAATAAAATTCTCACTCAAAAATTTTGAAAAAATTAGCGTTGCGTCTTTGCACGTTCCGATATCTTACAACCGTCAATAATAGCAGATATTCAAAAAACATCTTTCGGTCGACATACAGATATATCGTCTCAAGTTTTTGATTTTATAAGGAAAAAAAAACACATGCCTGATGATGGATGGAAGACTGTCCGTAAGTACTAGCATTTTAACATCAAATAAACTGAAAAACTACAGACAACAAGTTTTTCTTCAAGGATCAAAAACTAATCATAATGTGTGATTATTCTTTGTATATATATATATATATATATATATACAAAGAGAGAGAGAGGGAGAGGGAGGGAGAGAAAGACACACACACACTTATAAATCCGTCGCCGATAATTTTCTTTCAAATCTCCTCCCTTGTCAATGCAAAGAATTCAATTGTCAACTGAATTACATAAAAGAACTATTCAACTAACATGAAATAATTAAAATCTCTCTCTTCGTCTCTCTCTCTCTCTCTCTCTCTCTCTCTCTCTCTCTCTCAATATATATATATATATATATATATATATATATATATATATATAAGTGTGTGTATAGCTTCACTGATGTGCAGACATCAACATAAATATTGAACTGAAGACTTCAAATATTGAACTCTCATGGTTTGTAAATGGGGCCTAATTATTCCCTTCTAGTTCAAAATATCTTCAAAGAAAGCATCAGAGTTCCTATAAAATATGTTTGAAATTCTAAACTCTACTTATTGTCATGTAAACTTGCTTTCGTGCATAGGACGTTAGTAAAATAAGAAGCAGTAAAAAGCAAGACAAATTACGAAATTAAATGCAACAGAATAGGGAGAAATTTGAACTCAGCTCGTCGATTTCAGACATAAATCCACAACGGTTATAAGAAAATAGAAAACGACTGAAACACAGGAAAGGAAAGAGAAATAAAAAAGAAAATTAAAATAGAGAATTTCAATCCTGATAAAAGAAAGAACAGAATAAATGAATACAAAAAGAAAGAGCAAGACAGATGAACAATCGAAACAGAAATTCAAGGGTTAATTAAAATAAATATCAATTGAAAAAAAAAAACAAAGAAAAAAAAAGTATGACGAACACCCAAGGGAAACAAAATGTAAAACAAAAAATAGGAGTCGTTTAACAAACGTAATAATATATAAATTCAGTAATTGGATGCAAAGATAATGAAGACAGATCTAAAGAAAAGAAGGGATTTGTTGAACGAATAAATATAATCAAAAAAGACTATAGAAAAATAACAGAATCATAAAAAGATGTAAAAGAAAGAAATCAGTAATTATAAAAAGAGTCTCTGGTTTTCATGGTAATGAAAAAGCTGATGTGGCTGCAAAAAACTCTCTGAAACTTAACACAAGTAGCATAAAGGTTCCATACACTGACTATAAACCCCTAATAAATGACTTTATTTTGAAGAAATGGCAAGACGCTTGGAACAACTGTCAAAACAACAAATTATTTAAAATCAAATCCTCTCTAAAGAAATAACTAACTGAACACAGAAAATCACGCAAAGAAGAAGTGGTTTTATCCCGTATTCGGATAGGACACACGCACAACTCACTCCTTCCTCCTAAAAGACGAAGATCCTCCTGAATGCACTTCCTGCTTGACTGCGGTGACATGGCACATATTCGAAAATTATTTTACAACGTGAACAACTTGAAAGAACTTTTCGAAAAATCAAACCCTAATTTGATCTTGACCTTTCTTAGGAAAGTTGGACTATATAATAAAATATAATTCCAATTTGGTATCTGATGATGAAAGGGAAAACTTTGATACTTGTCAGGTGAGACATTTTCAAAGAACAACGCACCTCTGAAAACAGTGAATTTAAAAAAAAAAAAAAAAGCAAGACAACATCGAAAAAGAAGGAAAAGAAAGGAAAAGTCTTTTTGAAAGGATTTCAACCTTATTTTTAAAAAAACAACTGTTTGACCTTAAATGATTTCTTGCTGATCGATGGGTCGTTAAGTTTTAAACAAATAAACAAACAAACAAAATAAAAAGAAACATTAGCAAAATACACTTTTGGTATAAAAAAAAAGGAAGTGAAAAGATGATTGAAGATTAGAAATAAATAACTTACAAGAAGATTTAAGAGACAACCTTGGTTTTAAGCTTTTCATCGCGTGACGTTAATATCGCCCTGGAGGTAAAGTTTAATACCGCACGCAAGTAGTTTTAATGCGATTCCGACGACGTTTCAGATCCACAGAACATTTATCGATGTCCAGGGAATGTGTCGAAATTGTCAATTTTTGAAGTGTCTCGCCAAGGAATATCATATACAGAAATGTCAAAATTGGAGCTATGAAGTGTCTACCTATGTCCCGCGACAGAATCAGAATGTTTGACCTTCTGAGCGCCATTTAACGACGTTCTTCATTTCATGGGTCCCTGATGTAACAAGGCTGTTTAGTGTTATTAACAAGGTCAAATTTCAAAGGAACTTTCTTTCTTAACAATAAGCACATTTTGCTTTCGATAGTTGTAATTCAAGAACATCGTTTGAACGTATCTTTTATATATATATATATATATATATATATATATATATATATATATATATATATTTGTGTGTGTGAGAGAGAGAGCGAGAGAAATGTGTATGTATATAAATATATATATATGCAATTTTTTATAGATATTATTCATATATTATATATGCGCGGTACGTATTGAAAAGTACTCAATATCAGAGATAGAGTTAACGTATTTGGTTGGAATGATGTGAATTTGTTACCATGGGCTTCACGCTATTTGCGATCGTCAGTTTGTCTAACGATCTCATATATCGTGAAACCCAGGTCACAAACTCACATCAATCCAACTCATATATATATATATATATATATATATATATATATATATATATATATATATATATATATATATGTGTAGAAATATAGTTTCAAAGTGTGATATATTTATGGGATAAAGTGCTCAATATCAGAAATAGAGCGTATATATATATATATATATATATATATATATATATATATATATATATATATATGTGTGTGTGTGTGTTATACATATATATATATATATATATATATATATTTTTATATATATGCATTTTATATATATTATTTGTATATATTATTTGTATATTATATATGCGCAGTACTTATTGGAAAACGCTCAATATCAGTAATAGAGTTGGCATATTTATTTGCGATGATTTGAATTTGTGACCCTATTTTCACACCCTTTGTGATGGGAAAAATTGATTTTCCTTTTGGGTCTATTTATTTGACGCCACTCATACTTACGCACGCTCGCACACACACACACACAAGTCCACACATTGCAGCGCGCACAAACATGTACATATATCCTCCACCTGTAGTACGACTGAAGATTGGGTTGTGCTGTAGTTTGACAGAAGATTTCCCGCAGAATGTTGCAGTTTCTTTCTTTAGTAAACTGATTGGCAACCAACTTGCTGTTTAACCCATAACTGGGGAAGTAGGAGATACCTTTCCAAGGCTATTTGCGCGTAAGTGAATATAGCGAACCCGACTGGATTCGAACTCGGCATTCCGATTTTTCATTCATTACACCACAATGCACTTCAACCCACCAAGGTGGGAGTGCCACTAGAACGTAAGGGGTTACAGAGTGTGAGAGAAACATTAGAGAGGGGTGTTTGAGGAAAGGATATAGAGAAGAACAGAGAACAGGATCAAGGCATTAGAAGATGTCGATTGACATTACATTTGAATATTTGAATATTATAACTATCAGGGAAGCAAGTAAGAAGGGATTTCCAATGTCGATAATTGCGAGAGAAGAAGCTGTTGGAGTAGAAGAGGCTGTTATATTTAAATGTTTCGACAGTGAAAGGGTGGGACTGAGTTACCAACCTAGTAGCACGCTTAAAATCATGTCGTTGAAGCACCATGGAAAATACCTCGTCAGAGCAGTTGCCATGAAAACATTTGTAGAAAAGACAGAGCGAAACAACATCACGTCTGTGAGAAATTGACTGTAGACGACATGCATGAAATTGGCAAATGTAAAGTGATTTAAATTTTAAAGCTATCCAGTTCTTATTAAGGAATTATAAAAATAACTAATGATGGATTATTTTTCAGTACACTATTAGGTTCAAATCATATACTTTTATTCAGGTTTTTGAAAAGGTAATACAAGGAAAATCCCATATACTTTTGTATCAATCTAATATATCCAATTCAATAAATTTGGGGTGTATCCCTTGGATACACTAAAGATTAATTAAATATATCTATATATATATAGAATTGGCAGTGTCAGCAAACGTTATGATGGATATGACACAAGTCAAAGTTTAAAATGGATTTGTACGAATACCTAGAACAAGCTAAAAAAGTTTTCAGGTCCCTTAGATAATCTATTATGATTACTTACATTATTTACTTTATTCGGACTGTTATCCTCATCTTCATTGCCATATTCACAACGTTGTGTCTGTTATACGCTCCGGTCTTCTTCAGCCGATTGGAATTTCGAACCGAATCATTGGATTTTCAGAATGGTTCCCTAAACATGAGCATCCTAATAAAAAGCAGGTGTATCAATTTTTCATCTCTATTCAGGTTAGATGTTTTTTGCCTTCTTTTCATATTTCCATTTTGAAAAGAATTTTAAAAAGAACTATTTTGATTTTGATTTTAAATATCATATTTTGTTTTCTTATTTTGTTTTAATAATCGGTAGTTTTGTTAATCGCTTTTATAATTAACCTTGTTAATAAATCATAAAACTGAAGTCATTTTCTTCCATGACAGTAGTAATAGCATTTGTATAAAAGTCTGGAAATAAATTGCAAGAGAATATATACTATGACGAGTAAGCAATGTTAACATTTTGAAAATCTACTGCAACATTCGAATATTCAGAGTGTGCATTTGTATGTCTAAAATGAGGCCAGTGAGTGATATAAAAACTAGGGAATTATGAATAATAAAATTTACGGGCGCGAAAAGTTGTGTCTGAAAGACTTGTCTCGCTTTTACCTTCGCAAAAATGCAATTGATGAAAGTACGAATCCGTTTCTTTTCCTCAAGCTAAGACTTAAATGTCAGTGTAGAGTCGACTGCTTTGTTAGCAGGCAATCTGGGAGTATGACTAATCGAAATTCAAATGAAAACAGAGAAAAGAAATCATTTCAATATGTTTCATGTGCATCTCTTAGATAATAAAGTAAGAGGAACTATAGACAGTGTTAGTCGTCAATGTCCTGTACGGACATGGCATTAAATAGAATAAGCTTATAAAAATAAATGGGATGAGTTTTTGTTACAATACGTTCGTTTGTTTATTAGTAAGATAAAAGATGAATCACAGTCCCAGACGAAATGCGCTTAAGCCTGAAATTAATATCATTCACCGACAGCCCAATCAGTCATCAGACATCAACTTCATCTAGAATTTATGGTAGTATTTCGATATTAATATTTGACACAATAGGCTTACAAACTCAAATAATCTCTATATTAACTATGTAGAATGTTGGAAAAAAATCTCATTAGAAATATCTGTCTGACATTTTAGGATAATGAGTTATCATTTATAAGTGGTCTATTGTCCTAATGTTTATTGTTATCAAAACGTTTCGGCCGTCTTGCTCTCCGGTCATCATTGACAAACACCTGATTGATGCCAGAGGACATAAGGTTGAGGACAATTGTTCTTGTGTTAATGAAGTAAACAACCATTAGTAATTGTTGTAGAATACCTTACCTCGATGGCTCATAGAAGTCATCATTTCTTCTCTTTTTTTTACTTTCTGTGTATGTCGCTTCAGTATTTTGGCGATGATGGTTCTCCACAGTTCCCTGTCTTTTGTTGCTCTATCTCACTCTCTCTCTCTCTCTCTCTCTCTCTCTATATATATATATATATATATATATATATATATATATATGCAGTAGCGTCCAAAACTAAGGGACAACATTTTAAAACCTAATATTTGTTAGAAATAACAACTGTGAAAAGCTGAATTTTGACAACTGGTAGTTGTTATCATCCATAACATACTAAAAATTGAATCATTTGCAAAGGATAGAAAAAGAATTATAACAATAATTTTTTTTATTTTCAAATTTGGAACGTCCTAAAGTAAGGGACAAAATTGACAATAAAAATACATGTACAATCAATATTTAGTATATGAGCCCTGGCTCTCAATGACAGCTGCACATCTTCGACTATAAGAACGAATCAGTTCTTGACAATCCTCGATACTAATTTTAGACCATTCTTCTTGAAGCTTCACCCACAAATCCTCCGTGTTGGTGGGATTTCTTTCCATAACTTTCACTCCTAAGGTCTTCCAAAGATTTTCTATTGGATTTAAGTTAGGATTTTGCGGTGGCCAATCCATAATTTCCAAATCTTGCTCGCTAAGGTAACTCATTACCACCTTTGCCTTGTGAAATGGGGCATTATCTTGCATAAAGGTAGCCATATCGAAATCTGAATTCTGTATGATTGGCACAACATGATCTTGAACAATGTTTTTATAGATCTGCGCGTTTACACGAGTTTGTAACCGGACAAGAGGCGTTGTACCTTGGCTAGAAAACATTCCAAATACCATGACGCTTCCGCCCCCAAACTTGACAGTTTTCTTAGTACACTTTGCACTTAATCTTTCACCAATACGTCTCTTTACATTGTTTTTTCCATCATTTCCAAATAAATTAAACTTGCTTTCATCACTGAAAAATACCTTTGCCCAATTTTCATATGTCCAAATTACATACCTGTTTGCAAACTCTAATCTCTTCTTCTAACAAGTGGTTTCTTCCCTGTGGTTCGATTAAACAGCCCTATTTCTTGCAGTCGTCTACAAACAGTCTGTCTTGACACATTAACACATGAGGAACTATTCATAACCCTTTTAATTTCTGTGCAAGACTTAAAACTGTCCTTTAATGACATACGCTGCATTATTCGATCTTCTCTTGCCGAAGTTTTGCGGGGTCTATCGGTTTTAAAAGCACTAACCATTTCGTCAGTATCATTGTAGGATTTAACAACCCTGCCTACAACACTCTTGGAACGTTTCACTTTCTCTGAAATCTCTCTAATGGTGTGCTTTTCCTTGTGTAGCTTCACAATAGCTTGTCTCACAGAGTAATCAAGTTTTTGGCGTTTCGCCATGGTGCCGGCTGATGCAACGTTTACAAATGACTAAGTAAGACTTATTCTTTAGAGGAAATCAAAAAAATTTGAATATAGCATACTGTTTACATTGTTTTTCTCAATTTTGTCCCTTACTTTTGGACGATCCTATTTTGAAAATAAATAAATAATTGTTATAATTCTTTTTCTATCCTTTGCAAATGATTCAAATTTTAGTATGTTATTATGGATGCTAACGACTGCCAGTTGTCAAAATTTCAGCTTTTCACAGTTGTTATTTCTAACAAATATTAGGTTTTAAAATTTTGTCCCTTAGTTTTGGACGCTACTGTATATATATACAGGTCTCACACTTATACACACACTCATACTAATATATACACATGCACACATCACACACACTCTCAAAGAACTAAAAGATAACATTCAATTAACACACGCACCTCATTCTCAGTAACCAATGAAACTGTCAATATGACCAGGGGGGGATTCTTAGTCTCCCATCCTCTATTTTAAAGTCAACTCGAAAGACGCCTTTTGACCAAGACATTGACTGACAAAAATTAACGATAATAAACAAATGAAAACTACAGATAAAGTTCACTTTCTTCAGTGACAATCATTCACTCCTGTAGTTTGCTGCTACTAACAGGCAGGGAGTTTTTTTCTCCTGATGATGGCCATTCTGGCCGAAACTACTCGAGGAACCTAATGAAACAATAAAACAAGAAATACAACTCAATTTTTCTGAAAATGTTTATATATGTTATTGTTCAAAATATTTTTTGCGCTTTTGTATCACCAGACCTACTGGATTATTTTTTTTTTAAATTGGGTCAATTTATGCTTGTTTGATTATGTTTGGTGGTGGGAGGAAGAATTTCTCTCAGCACCTGTTTGGGATGACACACACACACACACACACACACACACACACACACACACACACACAGGTGTACGCATTTTAGTTCACACAAACGCACCCATATAAACAATCTGAGGCCAGGCGCAGATACATATCCATGCGCTCAGATATACATACACACGCAATTTTAATTCTCTTTCGGTGTCGGGACCGTGGCTTTTTTTATGTTTGACGATATTCCTTTCATCAAGTAGGGGTGTTCTTGACGTTTCTCAGATCGAACGCCTGAGTCGTCAGACAAATTTAAGCTTTCTCATATGCACACATGTATACACGCACATACACTCATATTGGTCTGGGACTTTAGGCTCTGTTTGTGGGCCTGGTGATAATGATGTTTGTATTTTTAACGCTCACTGCTTGTGTGTTGTTGACGATTATAATTATGCTGATAGTGATGATAACTGTGACATTCATTACCATTAATATGTTAATAACAGTTATTGATGTTGTAACGGTCAATTTAGCCTTAAAGATGTTGGAAACGAAAGTATAAAGAAAGTACAAAAATATTGATGGAAACGAAATACACACACACACACACACACATATATATATATATATATATATATTAAACATTTAAATTACTATCAAACGTTAAAATCTGTTTTTATCTAAATTGCTAAAGCTATACCACCCACCTTCTTCCTCCGAAATCCCTAAGTACATCTCTTTTCTCTTTACTTCCCCCTTTTTTCTTTTTCACTTTTCGTTCTCCTTTTCCTTTCCCCATATCATTTCCGTTGAGTTGACCGAATAAATAGGTCAATGTCTGATCCTTACTCACGCCTACCTCAATAATAAGTATTATATTAAAAAGAAATATATAAATAAATTTTAAAAGTCTCCCTTCCCTCTCTAAACTTCACCATGCCCCTAACACTATCCCTCACTACCTTCTATGTTAACATATATAAGCTTAATGCTGCCCGTCAAATGTGTAAATTTTAATTTCATTTTTCGTTTCATATTTTGAAAGTCATGTCTGAAGATCCAGGGAAAAATAAAATTCTCTGGTGAAATAAATTATTACAATGGAGCCTTAAAGTGGTCTGTTTTTCTTTAAATTAGACACGCTCTGAATTAACATTGAGCTCTCAGGATTTCTTCCTCCTTGGGATTATCCATATGATTTACCAAGACTGTCGTTACTATATATATATATATATATATATATATATATATATATATATATATATATATATATATATTTATATATATATTATTTTACACGTATTGGGTATCCATATTTGAGTAGAGAATACCGACGCTGGTAGACGAACATAAATAAACATACTGTTTAATAAATTGACAGATCGTTCACTTAAATATGGGTATCTATTAAATATAAAGTTTAAACGGATAAAATCGGTCGAATTAATAAATAAAATATCCATAATTATTATATATATATATATATATATATATATATATATATATATATATATTTAGAAACAAATAAAATAGTGCAGGACTGTTATGATTATAGTCTTCTTCAACGTGGTTTCTTTCCTCATAACATAACGCAACTTCTATGTTTTACTGATTAATGGAAACAGGTGCCTTGCTGTTTCTGTTTTACTTAAATCCTCTTAGGTATTAGAGAGGAACATCTTTCTTCAAAACACATAGACTGATAACACTCAATCATAAAGAACTCGGTTAAATAGCAAAAGCAATATCACTTGATAATTTATACAATCAGCAACAACTAAATAACAACAATTATCGGAATTAAAAAAAAAGCTATTTGCCTTAAGAATTAATCTAAAAGCCATATTATATAAATTTCAACCGGCAGTTGAACTGGTTTTTGGGTCAATGAATAGTGAACATTTAAAACATAAGAAATTGCCTTAGATTAGCATTAATCTTATGAACTGTCATATTTATTTTGGAACTTGTTTCATTTGTCACGGTGATTTTAATAATTATTAAGCTAAGCTCCATGAAATAATTTCCCCTAAGTAGTAATTTCGCACGAAAAGTGTTAGAACAGAATTAATACCTAAGATCTGTGGTGAGTGAAAAATTAATTTCCAATGATGAATAGTTTTTGTTCACTACAATATGGATGTGTGAGTTTAGAACTTTTTAAATCCTGAGTGCATATCTTTTCTCCGTTGTAAATACTTAACTGTCTAACCTGTACGTAATTTGATGTGAGCGTAGCGTAACGTTTATTAGAATGGTTAAGTGGAAACAACAATTTGTCTCCATATTTTTGGTATATCGGGTCCGTAAGGATCCTTCAGATTCTGTCTATATTTCTGAGATGAGGTATTATGTACATTATTTACATTATTCGAACTATTGTCCTCATCTTTGTCGCCATATTTATTAAAACGTTTCGGCCGTTGTACGCTTCGGCCTCACTGATACATGGCACAGTGGATAAAGGCGTTGGTCAGATCCAGTGACAGAACCCAAAGAGTGTGATTTCAAAACCCGGTTAAGGCAGTGGAGAACTTGGAGAGGGAAATTAACAGGAGATAACTGATAACTGACATCCATTAAAACATGGCACGTGGAACTAGAACAGTCTACCCCAGTGAGCGAACTAAAGGGTTCAGTTCGACATTCCAACTACCTGAAGAAGGCCGGAGCGTACAACGGCCGAAACGTTGTAATAAATATGGCGACAAAGATGAGGACAATAGTCCGAATAATGTAAATAGTGTACTTCGCAGAGATATTTTGTCACTTGCTGCACTCATATCAATCGGTGTGAAAAGATTTTTTTCTTTTGTACCTTTGATAATAATATATGAGCGATATGCTTGTATTGTTCGATCTATATTACGTGAATAATATCAGAAGATGGTAACATCTGCTTCCTCGGCTAGATATTAAATGTAGTGTTCATATCAGTTTACAGCTGTTATTATTAGGGTTTCAGCGTCGCTAATCTTTGGTAGCAGGCATGTGCAAGAATCATTCTGGTTTTGGTGTGGCTCCAGCATCATTTCATTAAATGGTCTTGCCATAATGGCATAAGTAGCAGAGACGGTGCCAAACCAGCACTTTGGAATTTTGCCAATTCTTGGTGATTTCCACTTGTGAGAGTTGGTTCAAGTTTTTTTTTCTTTCTTTCTTTTTGTCAGATGCTGCCATATATTGCCACTTCTGTTCTTGGCTATTTCCTGTATTATTCTCCAGATATTTAAACCATTTTACCTTCTCATTGTGATATTTGTCATCTCGTCATAAGTTATTCCAGAATATGCTTATTTCTCTTTTCAATGGTGTTTTCTCTATTGTAATTGTTTGGCTTCTTATTTCTCTCTAACATTTCTCTGTGTCTGTTTCAAATATCTTACTGTTTCTATAAAATTCTTCGCATTTCTCGAGCCTACGGTGACGTTGTGCTTAAGCTTGAATTTTTACTTCATTTTTTCTTTCATTTCGGATATTTATTCTTTACTTTGCAATTGTTATTATTTTCTCTTAACGTTACGCGTTTTTACAATTCTTATTTCATTATTCTCATGAAGTTTCTCCAAAATAGATATTCCTGATCTCAGTTATTTTATATCTTTCTCGGTGTCTAATTTCCACATTTGTTTATTATTTGTTGATATTTTTTCAGGTTTATTTCATACTTTGAAGATCTTTTTTTGCAACGTATATGTGAATTGATTCTGTTCAGTCGCATTAGGTTTTGTCGCATTGTATATTTCACTGAAAGCAAAATTTCCAACATTATTTTTATGTTTAAACTGTTACTAATTTCTATTTTTCAAAAGCGGCGCTCCTTCAGTCATGTCGGCAGCATTCAACTGAACTTCAAGTACTTCACATTCCATACCGTAATTCCCCATGTATAAGTCGATTTCAGTTGCGAAATGACTACTCACCACAAACAAATGACAGTTTGGTAATAACTTTCGGCGATTGCGACACCATAAGGATGTCAAATGCAATCATATGTACCTAAAAATACTTGAAAATGTAAAATGAAATAAGAATTATCATAAAACTAAATTAAAATAATATTATTTTATGTTTTAAACCATTTTTAATAAGAATATGCGAACTCTGTGCGTAATGAAATTGGAGAGGTACAATTTATATGGTTTGGTTAGCAAACAAGGGGTGCGTATTATGCGTCAGTAGAAGGATTTTCCCACACTTTCAGCACTATTTATGGTGTGCGTATTATAGATGAAAGCGTATTATACATGGAGAGTTAAGGTATTTCTAATATAATCTATAGCTTAGGCTTCTGCAAATTCGTTTGTTTTGTGATAACTCGGATATATTTCCGTTTACCTAATTCTCAAATTAAGTGTCAATACTTATCAGGGCAGACATTAGACAAATCAGTGTTCTCAACTTCAACCTTACTGTGCTGCTATTCTTTGTCTATTGCATGAAGATTACCCTGTTCCCTTTTTTGTTTGATGTTGCACACAACATTAAATTTCCTTTCTATTAATTTAGTATTTGTAAAGTTTTTTTGATTCCTGATATATCGTATAACATTTGTTAAGTGACTTGAATATCAATATATTATCTTCTCATCATCTTAGCTCGAAGTTAATTAGTAGGGCTTGTAAAGTAATAATATCTCAAAAGAATTCTTACAATCTAAAATATTTCCTGGGTTCAAATAACCTGCAAAATATTGATAAACCGTAAAAAAATAACAAATCAAGTAATCAATCTCTTGTCTGTATTTCTTTCACGTAATAATTGGCAAGTATTTTAGTTGGCTGTTTCTCGGGTACATTTAACGTGAAGTAGAAACAATACACCACTTTTTGTATTCTTCTCTTCTCTTACTTTTTTTTGTTACATCTGGTAGATATAGAGGGACAAATATGTTAACATGCCAGGCTTTTCTTTGAAGACGAGTTGGATCCAGTGATTATATTTTCGTCTCCAAGTTGGTTACGCCCTGCTATACTTTAACCAGAAGCTGAAATAAGTTACTTCTATTACTTCAAAAATAATCTCTTAAACGCAGATTTCAATGTAATCTGCCAATTCTACACGTCACTATTAAGACATTTGGAAGAGTTTTTTGAAATCCTTACGGATAACTTATCGGAAGTAGAATCGAAACCTTTTAATGAGGGTATTAGCAAAAATGCTCAGAATTGTGAGGACTATATCGCAGTACAAAATGGAGAAGCTAAACTTGCAGGAAGAGCGTAAATGCTGTGACAATAACAAAAAACGTGGCAATAAAAACAAATGTGAAGACATTAATTTTAACTCCTCATCCTTGAAGATTAGACAGATATTAGCTTTAATTAAACTCACATAAACAAAAATAAATGAGGGAAAATGGCTAAATTATTCATGCCAGAAATTTCAGTGGTTGTTTTGAATAACCCTAGACCTCATCCAGTCTTGAATACGTTTTTTTTTAATTATTTCTGTTAGTTCAATGTGTTGAACACGGTATATTTGTATCCGCGTGTTATACGCAACTATCTTAGCTGTGGATCATTTTTTGGTGCCAACTGAATGTTGTTTTTTCTTAATATCAAACATTATTTTTTTAGATTTAACAGACAAAGTTGGTAATAAATAAAAAATACAATCGAATGATACCAATGCATGCTGCTTAATGTTCTGCTTTCGACCTATTTCGCGATCATGATAATATAAATTTTCTTGCATTATTTACATTATTCGGACTGTTATCCTCATCTTCATTGCCATATTCATAACGTTTCGGCCGTTGTACGCTCCGGCCTTCTTCAGGTGATTGGAATTTCGAACCGAAACCTTTATGTCGTTCATCGGGTTCTAGATTGTTCTAGTTTAACGTACCATGCCTCTTACGGATGTCTTAGTTATTTTCCTTTAACTCAACTCTCCAAGGACGCATGGCCCAGTGGATAAGGACGTTGGTTAGATCCAGTGACTAGACTCAAAGAGTTTTGAGTTTAATACAAGGCCCAGCAGGGGTGAACCAAAAACTTGGAGAGATGAGTTAAAGGGAAATAACTCAGACAACCGGAAGTGCCATGGCACAGGAAACAAATAAAGTAAATAATCCAAGTAACCATGATACCTCGTCTCAGGAATATAAACAATTTTTTTTCTTTTTATCGCTCCTTTTTTTTTCTCTTTTTATTTGATAAATTGAACATTTCTTTAAAGTATCTATAAATTGAACATTTCTTTAAAGTGTCTATAAATTGAACATTTCTTTAAAGTATCTATAAGTCTGCCATTCGTCCATGTTTAGAATATTGCTGATGCATATGGCCCGGTGTCCCAGCTATTTACTTTGAGCTTGATAAAATCCAAAGAATTTTCAGCAATAGCATTGGACTGATCGGCTTCGATTCAGCCATTTTCACACCAACGTAAAACTGCCTCTCTGTGTCATTTCTATAAATATTTTCAATATTTTATCTGGATGAACTCTTCGCTAGATTTCCTAGACTATTTTTTAATTGGCGTCAAGATCTCAACAATTAACAGTTGAGCTGGCTAAAAGTAGCCGTAAACTCGATACCTACAGTTTCTTTTCTCACCAGCTTTAGTCTCCAAAAATTTAAATACAATGTCAATCGCTATGTATTGTCCTCCTACTTACACTTTCCTCTTCCCGCTCATTATGAATATTTTTGTTTCTAATTCTTCCACATCCTGTAATCCCTTGGTGCTTTGGTGCTCTTTTGTCTTGCATGGGTTATACCGATATTTTAAAAAAAATGTGTGTCATAGATGGATTTTGGGCAACAAGATATTTCGCTCATCGACTCATATATTTGCCACTGGTTTGGGGTTGACAATCAGGTGAAGGAAAACCGAATCGAATGTGCCGTGTTCCAAACTTCGCATATCTTCCCAAATCTTGATTTATTTCTCCGAATAAGTATTTGACAGGTGGTGTGGGAATTCATCTGAGCTCCACTCACATGTAAAATCTCGGAGGCATCATGAGAAGCGCGCTGAAAATGTTCCCTGGGATATATCCATAAAAGAGTAGAATGCCTGACAACTCAAGCAAATGATGGAAGACGAATTAAAAATCAAACGAAAATAATCAAAACATTTGCACGTTGAAAAATACATCAGATTTAAATTATCGATAGTAATTTGTTTCGTGTTCCTTTCAAAGATTTTATTATACTACATGATTTCTTTACAAGGCTTTGTATAAATTATTGGCTAAACTCTTCACTAATATTGTTTACCAATCATTGATCCACAAAGGTCACCCCTGTTTTTGAAGTCTCGTAAGAATATAAGACGGGGCCACAAATATATGGCACTTATTTTCTAGTGAATAAATTAAATGCTAACAATCTTGTACATTATTAAACTTGATTGTTAAACACAGTGTAAGACATCACTTTAACATTATTATTTACAATTATTTTATATATAAAGTAATTAGTATTTGTAATCCTTCTCTCGAAGCATTTATCCGAACCTAGGTCTTCCTAAATAAAATCTTTTTCCAAATCCTTTTAAAGCCATATATCGTTACTGCTAATTTTATTCAAATTAATGTATGCTTTCTTAGGGCTGATATTTTTACATGAATTTCTACATTAATACTTCATCCTATGTCAAATGAATAATCTAAAGAATAAAGCAAAAGTATTATTTCAAGAAATATTTTGGCTACATAAATCAATGTTTATTTTTTCCACATGTGGAATTTACACGCGATACAAACTGGTGAATCTATTGGCCGGAATAACAAGAACTCAAATAATTTTAGGATATTAATGACTGTTTTCAACACATTGTGTACATTAAACTATTTTTTCTAGATATTTTTATGAGTGATTCGTCATTTCTGGTTAGGATGAAATTATTTGTGTACTCTAATTAGATTTAAAATATCATTTTCTGAAATCTTTAATTCAGATCAATATAATATCTGTGTGGTCAAGCCAGTAAGATTAAATGATTGTGATTCCGGTCAGTTCATTTCCATCCCGGAGAATTGAAACGAGCAAGGAAAGGTTTCAATGAAGAGGGATAGGTGTCAAATAGGGTGGCTAAATATTTCTTCTCTGATGTGCCAATTCGTGATATGGTAAGACCATGGCGATGATGTATCTCTAAACATTCTATAATGTGTTTGTTATTTGTAATCAATTAACCCCAAGCAAGGCAATAATACCACTAAATTTCAAAAGGGCGACTGGAAGTGAAAGAGAAGAAAAGGACTTTAGAAGGAACCTGAAAATTTAATCTTAAACAGGAAAATAAGGACAATGATCTAAAGACCAGTAAGCAGTGTGAACTGGATGATAGTCGAAAATATCTACGCCTATTCAGGGCGATAATTAAAAAAAATAGTAAATACAATTTCAGATTCTAAACGAAGTCCTAAGAATTACAGAGTGTAAGTAGACTTTACAAGGACCCGAAAATCCAATCGTAAACAGGAAGACAATGATAATCTTGTTAAAAAAAAACAAAAAAAAAAATGGTTAGGATTGTGAACTGGACGACAGGCTGACCTCTCTATCTCTAAATAATTTCACCCGTTACCGTATATTCGTGTCTCTCTTTTGTCATCTATTCCCACAAAGATATTAAGTCGTTTACTTGCTGCTTTCATTTATTCTTTTGCATTCATTTCACCCGGTGAGTGTCAAACTCTCCATTTCATCTTTCTTTATTTATGAATCCCAGAAATGTAATCAGTCTCTTTCTCATTTTCCTTAAAACTTCCACGTAATTCATTAGTTTTTTCTTGCTATTTTGCTCTCCTTCGAATTGTTTGGTACATACACGCTCGATGTAAGAGGAGATAATCGAGCATCCATTGTCGTATATACAAATTACATATTACTAAGCAGTTCGTCTCTCTTTTCGGTATTTTTAACATTTTTTTATATCCTAATACATTGCTTAATTATTTGAATACAGCTTTGGCTATTTGTATGTTAAATCAGATTTCTGTATCCGCTTTTGTTTGACTGCTAATACATTAAGGTAAATGCAACAGTATGAATATGAAGATAGTATTATGAGTTTAAAACAACTGATGGACTTATTATTATTATGCTTTTATATTGTTTAGAAAGCGAAGCTCTTAAAATATTAGAATTTATTACATTGAGACAAACTTGCGAGGTTGGTTATTTTGGCTAAAACACAAAGAAAAAAAAAACAAAATTTACATTCGTTAGAATTAAGGATTTACTTCTTTGATTAATTTTAACTATGAATTTCCTGACTCCTCAAATATTCTGCGCAAATATTCAAATGCTAAAGATTATCAAATATTCGTGTGTCTTTCATCGTGAATTTTTAAGATCATTTTTTTTAACCACTTCCGTCTTCGTTGCAAAATTTTTCATTTTCACTCTTAAAAGTAGATTTTGATTTTTGAATATGTCTACGTTCTCGTCCCAAATAAAACAAGTAATGTTTTCCTTTTTTACTCATTCACAATAAATTACCAAAACTGAAGAGAGTAAGTTTCCTTCTGGCTGACCTAAAGAAATATTCTTCATTTCCAATAACTTAATTTCTCTTATCTCGAATTTTAGTAAGACACATAATTGTATCTACTTCACTGCTAGTTGAATTATTTCATAGAAATGATTGCCTATCATGTCAGGCTTTTACTATTTTACGAGATTTTAAGATTTGTCTCTTTACATATATCCATAAATTCTAGTTGGAAACAGATTACTAATTAAGGACAAAATATTTTTTAATCATTTCACACCCAAGCAAGGCGGGAATGCCAATAGTACTCCAGGGGTTACATAGATGTAATTATCTGTCTTACTAAAATGCCAGGTAAGTTACTGGAAATAAAGTATATTTCTTTAGGTCAGCCAGAAGGAAATTTACTCTCTTCAGTTTTGTTAATTTATTGTGAAGGAGTAAAACAGGAAAACATTACTTGTTTTATCTGGGAAGAGAATGTAGACATATTCAAAAATTTAAATCTACTTATGAAAATGAAAAAAATTAAAACGGAATTGGTAAAAAAAAAAAATCTTAAAAATTTACTAAAAAAGACACACGAATATTTGATAATCTTTAGCATTTGAAATATCGCTCACGTAATGTATAGTATTGTCTGCCTCGTCGAAGAGCGGTTATTAGCTTTTGTTAATTTATTTTTTAGAGAATGAAAGATTTGTTTGCGCAGAATATTTGGTGCTACTTGTAGGTTTCGAAGAAGCCTAAGTTTGGACCTATTGCTATGTATATGAGAAACTTAACAGTGGTCGTATTTGTAGGTCTAGTCATTGCCTTGCCTTTGTGCAAGTCCAGGAGACACAGAACATTGAGGCTGTTAGTATGCCTAATGGTTTTGCAGAATTGTGGTCGAATTCTAAAGGGACCAATTTATTTTAAAATAATATAAAACGGATTTTCTCACTTTATATCCTGTATATTAATAGCGGTTTGCCACTACTGTCAAAAATGATGACGGACCATTACTTTTACTAGATTTTCACATGCGATTTTTTTCAGAGATACACATTAACTAATTTCGATTTTACTTTGGGTCTGTTTTTGTTTTCATGCATTATTTAAACGAACGCTCAACCAGTGCAAGGGAGATAAAAAATAATCCCCCTCCTGCACTCACAGCATAAATAATTAATGACATGAGACAAATAAAAAAATTCTCTAGAAATATTATAAAGTAAAATTATTTAATATTCTGCTTGCTTGTTTGGTCCCATGATTTTAAGATGTTGTCAGTGTCCTTTCGGTCAACTTGACGGGATGTTTAGTTGTTTCTTTCGCACGAGCGGGGTTCGAGACCATGAGATTATGAATGTTGAATTCCAAAGTACGCTCAAGCTTATTATTAGGATATGGTAACCAGTTTACGTAATAATTAACTCTAAGATCAAGGCAAGTATTAAGTGGTTAGATTAACACCGAAAGAATTATGGCAGATCTTGTTGACCATAAAATGCCGATACCTATCGTTATTTATTTGTACATTTGTACAAAATGTGGCACAAGGCCAAAAAGAGAGTTAAGGAAGGACGGTCTTCTTTTGTCTTAATTCTAAACTTAGCTAGTCACAATATTTATTGTTATAAATACAAACAAATGTGGCACAAGGCCAAAAAGGGGGATTGGGGAATGACGTTCTTCTTCTGTCATTAATCTAAAACTTAGCTAGTCACAGACACGGACCCAAACATTACAACAATATATTCCTTTCACCAAAACAACACATTCACATTCACTCCCACCGCGTCCACCGTAACACATCAAATTCTCCATGAAAACCCAACTAGTCCCCATAGCAATTTATCAATAACGGGAGTCTGGTTGAATCATAGTATATAAAAATAAAATTGATTTTCCTAAACCTGGGAAAATAGTTAACTTTTCGCAGGGATTTGGGCCTGTCAGAATAAATGAATGAAAACTTCGTCACATATCAAAATATTTTGCATACTAATAAAAATCAATTTGTTTTCTCATATTTTTCCTTGTTGGTGTGATTCATAGTTTCCAACTTGAATGGCACTTCCTCCGTAGCAGAACTATCTAGACTCTGCGCTCAAATATAAAAGAGGCATGACGTATTTCAATATCACTACACCACTAACACTTTTAGGTACAACTTTTAATTATTTTTATATTTATATATTGATTCTTCCAATTATTTTCCTTACTTGCTGGATGAGAAATAAAACAGGAGAACATTGACAAGTGAAATAACAAAGAAAAAGTTATTCATTCTTGACGGTTCTGTATTTTACAGTTACTTGTGTATGAAAGTCCTGCAAGTTTGTATAGAATAGGAAGTTCTATTAATTTGAGGGAAATAATTAAGCGTCTTTTTCGAGGAATATTTAATTTATCCCTATCAGAAATGAAAATGAAAGAAAGAAAAGAATAAAAGAATGAATGAAAGAGAAAGAAAGAATTTCGATGGAGAATAAAATTTAATCCTTTCAATCTTCATTAATAAACGCAGTAGAAATTCCACTTAATTCTAGCCATTGTGGACATGTCTTGTTTTCTGTTCGCTTGATCTCTCACCCTGACATGCAATCTCGGAGGGAAATTACAAAGCGAACGAAACGAAACTGAACAAAACGAAACGAACAATTGAAAGCGAAAAATCAAGATAAAGTTTAATTTTGTTTTTTTAATAATAATAACATACTCGCGCCATTTCTTCAGTCTTCTTAATCCGATCATACATTTTCTATTCACGGTTTTTAGTAATCAACTTTTCCTCATTTCATTTGCCAGATTCCGGGATTTTTATAATCCTTTATTTAATGCTTATTTAATTTAATTTCTAATCATTTTGATCAGTGAAATGATTTTCTTTCGGTAAGCGTTTTATATATATATTTTTTATTTTTATTTTTTTTAAAATTTAATCTAATTTAAATATATTAATGTACATTTTCTTTTAGGCCTGAATTCATAGACATTGTTTTATCTCGTCTCATTTTGATTTTTCATTGCTTATATTGGTATATTTTCAATCTTACAATAAACTGTTTTCTTTTAGTATTTATTAATTTATTACTTTGAAAAATAGATTCATATATTATTTAGATGTATTTTTGGCATGTATACGTAACTTTTGCTAGCTTTTTCGTTTCTTCTATTCAACTATTTCATTTGATTCAATAAATTTTTAATTTAATTAGGAATAATTTAATTAATTTTCTGAGTTACCGTTCTAATGAACTTTTTACACGTTATGTTGCGTATCTTATTAAAATGACGCTGATTTTGAATTGGTGAGATGTTGTAAAAAGAATTTCATTCAGACATTTATCATGAAATGTGATTTATTTTATCGAATTGTTTCCTCTTTTGAGTGTGCTGACATTGTCTAAATAAAAATATTTTCTTTAGATCTAGATTTCCAGGATTATTTGAATGTTGTTTTCGAAGCTGAACTTTGAGTTACTAATTCAAAAAAAAGTATTAACAGAATTTGGAAAGTTTACCAATCTCTCGAAGATTTTCGCACACACTTCCTCTTCTTGAAAGATATAACTCTAAGAGACTATTCAAAGAAAACGGCAAGCATAATCAGTAATACGAATTTTAAATGAAAGAAATGTTTTCCAAAATGAAATCTTTGAAATTTAGGTGAAACAGATGTGTTCTATTTAAGAATTATGTGATATATTGTGAAACAGAATATTCCTTCTTAAAGAAAATACTTCTATAATATAGATAGGATATGTAATATTGTACAATACGTTAAGTAACTTGATAAAAAAGTCAGGAAATTGTTAGAGGTACTTTTAACTCGTCCTGTTTTGAAGCCGTGTAGAATGGTATTTATTGATCACAAGAAGAGAATTCATTAAAAATCATGTATTTACCAATCAATACAATGACATATTTAATCCATAAAAGCAGAGTTTATATAGGTCTAGTAGATGCAACAAAAAGACAAAATTTATCAATTCCTACAAAATAGAGGAAATTGTGGAGATCTGTGATCGCCAACGTCTTGATTCTGCACGGAGCTTAGAATAAAATAATAAACTGAAATGCGAGTATGATTTTTAGCTCAGGCAATATTAAACATTCTAATTCTATTTTGTGATGGTGCATATACCATAAAACCTTCATGCTGCATTGCAAATTCTTTACAGAAAATTGAAGCACTTATTTGATATATAAACACTTGCTTGTATATTGCGAAATCTATTATGAACAAGTGTTGCCTTATGATTACATATACTTTATTGAGTTTATGAAATAAGAAAAAAAGACGAAAGAAAAAAGAAATAAAACGAAGTATGAATTAGAAAAAAAAAGTGTGAATGCCTCCAAACCAAATCGATAGATAATTAAACAGAATATGTTTCCATTTCGCGCGGCAAAGATTAATTTCTAATTTTAATAAATTTTTCCCTTATCCACAGGGTTGGTGATAAACCCATTATTACCTAAAATATTTCTTCATTATTTCACCGCGATATATTAATTACTGCCTCTTTTATTTTTTCGTCTTTGTGAATATTTCCATGTGAGTCGTTTCGGTTTTATTAACCGATTTCTAAAGTCCCCGCCTACGATTCTCCGCATCAGGCTATCTAATTTCCATTAAGTCAGATATTCAATTCTTGTCTAATATCGCTTTACCGTAGCTACTCTGGCCCCTGCTTACAAAGATATTTTTCCACTGGATAGAAACAGAAAAACTAGACAGTTTTCCAAGTAGCTTTAAAAATAAGCATTCGATTTTCTGAAATTTTTCTTGAATTAAAGCGACAATCACTGACATCAGTAGAATGTATACAACTATTTTGGCCGGAAGGTTCTATATTTATTTATCACCTATAGTTCGGTCATGTATAAAATGAATGAGGACAGAACTTCACTGCGTAAGAGCTGAGTGAGACAAGTTTTCATAACAAGAGCATTCTGGTCATAAAATTCAGTAAGTCACAAAACATTCATGTGTATTGAATTCGTAATGATCTTATTTAAAATAATATTTGATGATGTTTATTCTCCATTTTGATTTTAGGCGCGCCACTATAAAACCGTTAAATAGGAAACAATAATTTACAGAGGAAGCCCAATGAATGTTAAATATTTATTTCTGCGTTTGACTAGAGCAATGAAAACCCGCGATATTAAATCGTAGTCAATTCAATAGTCGTTAATTTAATATATATATATATATATATATATATATATATATATATATATATATATATATATATATTATACATCAAACAAAACGATGAACACAGAAAAATCACTACAAGACTTGATTATTTTCTACCAATTTACAGCCACCTTGGCTTTCGGATCTGCAGATGGCGTAATGTGCACCGGCTTGGAATTAGATATCGGAGGACAGAGTTCGAATTCCAGTCGCATTCGGTACATTCACATTTTTAAGCATTCCATCCCAAGCAAGGTAGGTGTGCCGCTAATACGCAGGTGATTACTGAAGTGAAATTAAGAGAAAAGAAGGTGTATAGGGGGGGGTGAGGAAAGGATAAAACGAAATATGGGGATCAAGGCATTAAAAGATGACGATTGACATTACATTTAAATTTTTGAAGATTATTATTATCAGGGAAACAAGTAAGAGGAAGGGAGTTCCACTGTCGAGAATTCCGAGAGAAGAAGAATTGTAATATTTACAACTACATATTGAATAACCTTTTCAGTACGCATGGGACAACAAAAGAATTTATCCATAGTCTACATCAATGGCGTGTCTAATTGTTTCTTATTTAACATTGTTTTCATTTTTTTCTTTTGTTGTTCGAGTTTCATCAGAAACTCTTTGATTACATTTGCTTGAAATGTTCGCTTCCTGCACATCGAATTTGCAATCGACAATCCAATCAGATTAATCAATGTTACAATGTACACTCATTTTAATTCTTTCTAATCAATTATCCTTTTCAAACACCCTAAAAAAATAAGTAATCAGGGTCAAATGTATTAGTCTTGATTAGAAAAACTGATTTTGATTGTTTTGTTTTGTTTGAAATTAAGATGTCTTGATTATTTTTACAAGGTTGCAAGGATTAATTCTGCTACAGAGAAATGAGGGGAAGGACACGGTGTTGTATATTTTCGCTTTCATGATATAGCCTTTTTCCAAGCGTAGCTGGGATGTGGCACAAGGCCAAAAGTATGGGTCACCCAGTGAGGAACTCACTACTTAGTCTAAATTGTTCTAGCGAGACAAGCTTGCTAACCATTACACCACTTCGGGGTACACCTCGCTTTCAAGATATATTACATATTATCAAAACGAATATCTTGCAATCGAAAGTGACACTCCTGTCGGCATTTGGGGAGCGAATCTCTTGTATTTCTCTTGTGAATCTCTTATAATTC
This sequence comes from Acanthosepion pharaonis, assembly GCA_903632075.3. Lineage (NCBI taxonomy): Eukaryota > Metazoa > Mollusca > Cephalopoda > Sepiida > Sepiidae > Acanthosepion > Acanthosepion pharaonis. Next base: position 4,208,650 of record CAHIKZ030002224.1, on the reverse strand, counting down.
TTCAGTCCGTCAGTTATGTGCCATGCGTGATACACGTTTAGGCAATCATGTATCTTTCGATACATGACTGACGAGGCAGATTTTTTCCCGCAATAGGTTGCCATTTCTTTCTGCTATAGAACCCAGTCTGTCCTGCTATTTACCTATAGCAGGTGGGGAGAAGAAGAGGATTCATACCTTTCTCAAGGGTATTAGCACGTAAGTGAATGTAATGGAATTCGAACTCGGCTCTCTGATTCATCAGTCCGTGCCGTTATCCATTACTTCATCGTGCCTCCAATATAAAATTTTTCCGTTTTATTAAATGCACAAATAATAGAAGTTGATTTTGGAATTGAAGTAACAGTGGATAAATGAAAATTTGATCCATTAGTAAACTCTGTAGAAAACCAAACAAAGAGATAGAAGTGGGCGTTATTATTCAAAAATTAGTTTTCTTTAATCTTGCAGAAACAACAAAAACAATAAGGACCCTGTTGATTTTTAACCGCATACACAAACACACACATATATATACATATGTATTATTAATAATAATAATAATAATAATAATAATACTTATTAATACATGAATTAAATGTTAATTAAAATATCTGCATAACGAAAGGCTGGTACAATTCAGCACCTGAAGACAGCGTTTTGCAGCATTAAACTGCAAGTCGTGCTACTGGTGAGAAATAATATGCATATTTATTAATGCATACTTACTAGCATTGTTATATTACATCGAGTTCTATTTTATTAATATCAGCGCTTATTGTATATATATATATATATATATATATATATATATATATATATATATATATATATATATATGAGAAAGAACAGAAAGATAATCATCCGGTGTTCTTATTGATATATTTTATTTTAATTTTACAAAACAATGCTCAATGTAAATTTACAGAGCATAAATATTATAAATTAACTGATTTAAAATATGTTTTTTTTCGCTACACAGTAATGAGCATGTTTCAAAAATGGAAGCTTAAAATTTCAAATTTAATTTTGTAATTAAATGAAAAATATTAGTTGCATTTCATTGGAGTTCAATATTCGCTTGAAGATGAATTGGAACTAATATTTTTAATTTAATTACAAAATTAAATTTTGAGTTTTTTGCTTCCGTTTTTGAAAGATAGTCATTACTCTGTAGTGAAAAAAAACATATTTTAAATCAGTTAATTTATAATATATATAAGATAAAAGTTATTTTAAGTGTGTACACGAGGTTAGTTTGCTATCCATTTTTTATTTTATTAAACAGGGAAATTGATATAAAAAACAGGCCTAAATTGAGAAGAAGTCCTACTAAAGACACATTCTTACTCCTGAAACGCTTTTTCATCTGCTAATCTTGCCATTTCAGGCGTCTTCCTTGTTCGAAATGGCAGAGGCAAAATTTGGCTAAAAAAAGTGGTTTCTCCGACGAAAAACAGGGAAGAGAATTTGATTTATATCGGAAGACTGTGGTAGTCCTTATGACATCGTTGACTATTTTTTCATGCTGCATATAAAAATCTATGCTAAAACAATGTCGAACTTGAAAGTAAGAAATGAGCAGGGAAAATGGCGAGATGTGTGGAAAGTGAAGGCATTTCTAAAGGATAAACGTAGATTTCATAAATCTGTATGTCGGTTTTAACTTGGTACACATATTCGAAAGTAATGAATTAAGTTTTCTGAAAAATGCAGTCATAAAATCAAAAGGCGAAAAGGTATGAAATATATTTTGAAATGTTTAGTTGATCGGAATTATTCAAGTGTAATCGGGGGGAAATAAACGTTAGGGTTATTATGAAGTGGGGGTTGAATGATGAGAGGGATATAAATTTAGTTTTATTTAAGTTGTTGCTAGCATAGATATATAAAAATGAAGAGACGGGAATAGATAGATAAATAGAAAGATAGATAGATAGATAAACAGAATGAGATAAATAGATAGATAGATAGAACTATTCCTACATACATAGATAGTTATATATTTTTTAATCGTTTCAACCCAAACAAGGTGGGAATGCCACTAGTACGCAGGAGTTACACTGAGAGAAGGTGACAGGAAAGACTGGTTATCCCCACTTATACACATTGACTGAGGAAAGGAAAAACGATGAAATGGATTTAAGGAGACAGAAGGTTCTGATTGGCGTTGAATTTAGATTTTTAAAGATTGATTTATCAGGTAATCAAGTAAACAGAAGGGAATTCTACTGCCACTTACAGTTACTGGTGTTTACATTTACCTAATTAAACCTAATACTATTAGCACAATTAAATTCACGTAGTCAGGACAAAAGCCACGTATCAATAGATAGATAGATAGATGTAAACAGACTGAGTTAGATAGATAGATAGAAAATACACGGTTTTCGTCGATGAATTTCAAAACCAAGCATCTAATTAGATAACTAGAAAGGGATATGATAAAAAATAGACATACATACACGCACACACACACACACACACACACACACACACATATATATATATATATATGAGATACTGATAGAAAGGTAAGAGGTTAGAGTAGATCAACAATCGTTTCGAATATCAATACTGAAAGTTATATATTTATTCCGTTTCAATGAACGTTTAATACACACACACACACACACACACACACATATATATATATATATATATATATATATATATATATATATATATATATATTCACGGTGCAATAGGTAAAAGTTTTTGCCATTTTATTTTTTTTTTAATTTCACGCATTAGCGTTGTTTGTTATTGATTGTCGACTGCACATTAGAGCAGGGTCAATTGTGCACGATCTGTAAGAAAAGTTCACCATGATGCAACTGACTTCACCAGGAATGTGGGAACGGTATGCTGTACTGCTTGACATTCGCACCGGAAACTCCATTAGGAACATTTCAGAGTATCTGGTTGTCAATCCGAGCACATTGCAGAGGATTCGGAAAGGGTTGGATGAGTCTAATGGCAATTACAAAGGTGTTTGGCGGGGTCATTGGTAATGGCGGCCTTATACATCCATTCATTTCACCTCAGACCCTTAGAATCAACACGGGGGCCTACATCAAGTACCTTGAAAAGGTATTACTGCCCTGAGTCAAGAGGATGGCTCGTGGAAGATCCCATTTTTGGCAACAGGATTCTACACCATGCTACATAAGCATAGAACCCAGTCATGGCTATCAGACAATTTTTGCGACCACATCACCCCTTACATCTGGTCATCTTACTCCCCCATGAATTTGAGCGGGAGACCAACAAAAATCTTTTTAACACTAAAGATAAACTGAAGGCAAGTATTATGGCAAATCTAAACAATTTGACGGTCCAGAAGAGATGCAGGAGATTCCGAAGTTGGCGGTCTTATTGAATAATTTACTAATTCATGATATTTTTGTGTAATTTAGGTAAATATATCTGTTTTTGTGTAAATTAGGCAGTTAAGACGACAATTTATCCAACGCAAATATATATATATATATATATATTATATATATATATATATATATATATATATATATATATTATAAAATGGACAAAGTCCGACAATTATTTTAAAACTTTTTCTGTAGATACAAATATTTAAGTTAATGGTCTGTTTATAATAAACAGTACTAATGACATTTACCGGCCTGAATGTCCGAGTAATTGTCGGAGGACGCATGTATTCTATGAAAATGTCGTTAATACTGTTTATTACATACAGAGCATTTACTTAAATATTTGTATCTATAAAAATAATGTATAAAAAGTCTTATATATATATATATATATAATTTTACAATTTTGAGATTATATACCGTCAAAATTTCGCTGTAATTCAAATGCCCAAAGACAGATACAATAAAACTTTAAAAGGAGCGATAAAAGGCGTTTCGACTTAACAGCTTGAAAATTAACTTGTGATTTATACTAATAAACGAATTACCAAGAACTGCTAAATAAATTTAATAAAGAATGTTTCAAGCTTTACAGATGAATAAAAAAAAGCACAAGCAAATATTCCCTTAAAATTCTCTTAAAAAGATCATAAAATTGGCAGAGGAAGAACTGGAAAAATTCCAAAAACACATTTACTAAGGGCAGGTGATAAAATTCTAGATCGACAATGATAATGAAATAAACGACGTATAAGGATTTATAGAAAAGCATATAATAAAATGTACCTTGCCAATGTGTGTGCAACGTTTTGCCAGTTATGACTGAGTGAAGGTAAACATTGAGAGCCATAAAATCTCACGGAAACAAATTTAGAAACTTTTCAAAGATCAATGGAAAGAGCCAAGCTACGGATATTTCGATGTGGTCAGAGAAGGTCAAATGAATGAGAAACTAGACAAAGATAAGGTTGAAATGAGTCGTGTAAATGATGGTTGATTGGTGCCCAATTAATTAGATATGTAATACAAGAAAAAAAGATTTATTAAAAGCGAGAAATAAAAACGACGACGAAATATTCTTTCAGTATCTGTCTATATTTCTGAGGTATTATGTACTTTACTTACATTAAAGGACACATGACACAGTGGATAAAGGCGTTGCTAAGATCCAGTGACAGATCCCAAAGAGTGTGATTTCAATACCCGGTTAAGGCAGTGGAGAACCTTCAGAGGGAAATTAGCAGGAGATAACTGATAACTGACATCCATCATAAACATGGCACGTGGAACTAGAAAAGTCTACCAGAGTGAGCGAAATAAAGGATTAAGTTCGACATTCCAACCACCGAAGAAGGCCGAAGCGTTGTAATAAATATGGCGACAAAGATGAGGACAATAGTCCGAATAATGTAAATAATGGAAATATTCTGAGTAGAGTAGCGAACAGGCATTAGCATATTTTGTTCTATGAAACTGAAAAATATAGAATATTAGGACGTTAATGGATTAATAATCGAAGATAATGAAATCATTTCGAGTTGCCAGCAGTTCGATTCATACTTTGAATTCTAGAACTCGTCACCGAGCAAAACGCATAAGCACACGTTTTGAAAATGTCACAGCGTGAAACACGTTGTTAATGGGTTAATAGTCAAAACCGTTATATATATATATATATATATATATATATATATATATATAAAGAGAAAGAAGAGTCAGATAAAGAGACTACAGATCTTTAGCTTTTATGTTTTTTTTAAAAAAGTGCTTCATACAACGTAGAGTATAATATTTTTATTTAAAAAATATTTTATATCGCGACACGGAAATTTCTATGCGTCATAACTTTATATTTGTTCCATTATCAAGCGATGTTGGGTAAATTTTGATGAAAATGATTTACTTTTGAAAATAGAAGGGCATTTTATTGAAGAATTAAGAAGTAGGGGAGAAGCAGGTTTTCAAAATTCAATGGGTGTGTCCTGTATGACCAATCAAAAGATAGGTTAAAGTTAAAGCAGAAAAGTGAAAAATTGTATGTTAGAGGTTTAGGGGCGTGTGTGTTATTCATACATGCCTAGATGAGCTGTCATTTTTAGACGTGCTACCATTACTTCCGGTTAGGAATATAATTTTAAGATACAATGAAATGATCTGATATATATATATATATATATATATATATATATATATATATATATATATATATATATATAACAATAATAGGTTAATTTTAGGATTTTAAACATTATTTCTGTATATACTTTTAGAACTATATTAAAGTGAATTTAGTATGATTTATTCATATCTGTATATCATATTATGTTGATGTTATATAACAATACTTATTATAAGGCATGGCAATATTTAAAACTAAAAATCGACTAATTGAATAAATATTTTATGTACAATTATGTATAATAATATAAAAGATATATAATTATAATATTTAGATACTTTATGAAAAATTATATTAACTATATTTTAAAATAAACATTGTACAATGCCTACATATTACAATTAGTTAATTCCGCTGATATAATAGATCATTAATTTTAGGACACGTAATAATATGTAGCTTTTTCTTGTAAACACCTGGGACATGGGTCATTTAATGATAGATTGTCGTTTTTTTTTATAATTTGCATTTTACTGTGGTGGTGGTGGGGGGGGGTTATTGATTTCTTTTAAATACCAAAAATAATTTGAGAGGGGTATTCGGTTACAGTAAACGTTGTTGTTAACGGATGAAATATGTTGATACCATATTCTTTTAAAAGGGTTCGTTTGTATAATCCAGGCGAATCTTATTAGCACAACATAGAATTTGAAATATGTTTGAGTCACAAAAAACCGCTCGGTTTCCCACTCCCTGCTCCTAACTAGGATCTTCTACCTCCATAATATAATTCTTGTAGCGGTGCTTTCTTCCCTTCATCTCATTCACTAAGTCACCTATAACGCTATTTCTCTATTTGCCCATCTAACCAGTATCCCCCTAAAAACTGATACCATAAAGAGTTTGAAAAATTCTGAGAATTTTAAAATTAAAATTTGTAGGAGTAAATGGTTATTAACTAATGGTATCTTAGTTCCAATTTTAATATATATATATATATATATATATATATATATATATATATATATATATATAGAGAGAGAGAGATAGATAGATAGATATGTTAATGTTACTTTTCGTGGCTTGAAATTAATGGCTCTTAAGTTCTCTTTCTCCTCCAGAATGTATTAATATCTATTTCTCCATTTTGATAGATGGCGAACAACATTTTATTGGTGTTAAGTGATTCTTGGCCACGTCCGATTATCCCGTCACGACTTTCAGATTTCATTTCTGGTTTGACGCCAAATTTTGTCTCTGAATTGACACGTACATAGAAATTAAACATTACTCTTGCCCCTAACTTCCGTTAGTGAACTATCACACATCTTTCTCCCTAAAAGTTTAGAATCATGTCCTCACAACCTGATAAGTCTAAGCATTTTCCATCCAATGTCGAGAAGAGATCATTTTTAAATATAGTTCTGCTTGTCAGTGAATTGAGTTAAATCATCATGCTTATTTTTCAGATTTCAAAGCATAAATAATTTATAAACAATAGAAATTAGTTTTCGAAATAATGCTTTTTACTAGTGATGAAATGGAATAGCCTGTCACCCCCATGAGTGATTACACTATAGGTAGTAACTAACTTTAAGTATCTGTGACTCAAGTGACAACAGAGTCTAGCTGGGATCTCTTATTTAGCTTTTAGCTGTTGTTGAACTCTCTGCCTTCGGGCAGCAAGGAAACCGGACGAAGCTCTGCCGAAGTTCAGAGTCACGTTCAGACAGACCCGATCCCGTTTATGCTGGGTCTACGGGGATTTTTTTTGAGCCGAGTTTACGGGCTCGGGAACCCCACATAAATTCGGCCTTTTGCCACATGTGACTGCGTGGGGCAGTTGCTAGATACTGCCTAGCTGGGATCTCTTGTTCAGCTCTTAGCTGTTGTCGAACTCTCTGCCTTCGAGCAGATAGAAACCCAGACGAGGCTATGCTGAAGTACACAGTCTCGTCCGGGGAGGTAGAGAGACCTGAACCAGTTTATGCCAGGTCACGGGGAATTTTTATGGTCGAGTCTACTGTCTCGGATTGCCTTCATTAAATTCGGCCTTGGGTCACATCCTACCTCATCGTGAGGCTAGTAAATATTGCCTAGCTGGGATCTGTTGAGTATAACTCAGACTTACGCGAGATCTACCGACCTTTCAATAGTAGCACTCACTGCTGGATTGACATGCAATGAGCTTCTGCATAAGGGTTAACTTTATTCTTATTATAACGTTTTTTTTTTTACAATAAAACTTTACTTATTTTATCCACCGTGTTTTTCAAGGATATATTATTCTTATTAGCATGAAATATAACAGCAAGATTCGAACACCGACAGCTTACATTTCTGTGATTATTATTATCTCAGCTATAAAAAAGGCTTTTACTTATCCTTAATACCGTCTAAAGATTTATTCTATTTTAATAAAAATGGTCCAGCAATTTCAGTTTTAAGAAAACAGTGTTTTACCAAGTGGAGTAGCGCTTTATCGAACTTTTCCTTTAAGGATCTCATACTCGCCAAATAATATAAAGAATGTAACAGTATTATTCTTATTTTTTAAATTGCCTCCATTTAGAGCATTTGAGTCAAGATATTGGACATGGTGTAACAGTTACCTTTATTCATATATATATATATATATATATATATATATATATATATATATATATATACCATGGTCACCATGGTCGTTGCCCGTGCTTGATTCAAAAATCGTACGACTCATACAGCAATCGCTATCACTTGACTTAAAATACTGTTGCCCTTCCTTGACTTTAAAGGAGTCCCCTGCTGTGCTGATGTTGCTACATGCCTTACTTCTTGCCTATCTCACCTTGCGAATTTCTTCTAAGCTCTATACTAAACATTAAATCTGTTACGAAAAAAAGAACTAAACAAAATGACTCGTAACTGGAAAAACCGAATGAAAAAAGAATCTTAACAACAAATACTTTATCACACCCAACGCAGTTCTGCGGTATCATATTCAACGTTGAGTTGAAGCAAGCGAATGAGCCAATTGGAGTAAAGTGCCATGCAGATTTAATTTTTTCTCACTTGTGACGAATGCAGCTATCGATTTCTTTGCATGCTAGCATGCTAGTTAACATTCGTGTCAGTTAGCTGTTTGCTCTCACGCTGGAAAATAGAATCTCCCTACCTATTCGTGGCAGCAAGCTATAGGCTCTTACTCTGGCCAGTAGAAAATGGCCGCAAACTACATGAAAACTGCCGTAGAAGCATGAAAAAATCGATTATTTCCATTATCGATGGGAGTTGGGAAATGCCAAGTCGATCTTGGCCTTTCCACTAACTTGGAGCATGTGCATGTAAATTTTGGTGCAAATCCGTCGAAAATTGCGGCTGTGCATTACACACACACACACACACACACACACACACACACACATCCTTGCTTTTACACATATATATATATATATATATATATATATATATATATTCTGCATCGATTGATAATATGTAATAAAATAACATAAAACCTTGAATATGATTTTTTTTTCTGTTGAACAAACAATCTTCGGGGAATTTGAGGCGAACCCTTCATTTAATAAAATATTTTCTCGCTTCTCTGTTCATATCTAGGGGTATCTCAACTTGTTCATTTACTTTTGGTAGTACAGCTCATGTATTGCAAGTTTAGTGTTCACTAAGCGTGTATTTGTGATATCCAAACCATTTATTGCCACAAAATTAATGAAGCAATCCTTCAAGTTTCTCGCATATTGTCCCATGGAAGAATTCTGAATCTCGAATCTAAAGTTCTTATCAACGATCTTCACACATAGATTAAATAAAAAAGTTAATTTCAAAATTCTCTTTGCTACGCTTTTGTAAATCGTCTTGCACGAAACGTGAAGAATTTACTCTATGCGAAGTTTAGACAATGCACAAACTTCTTCAGTGATGTCTTCCTGTCACTTGCAAGGGTTTGTGCAAATATAGGCCGCTCACCGTTTGCCAAACTACGTCAGTGTTACTCATGCTATTGTAAACTACTGCACATTTTCTGAATAGAACTCATATACTCGTATATAGATGGTACCATAAAATAAGATATTGTCAATATCTGTCCACAAAATATTTAACTTCTAGTAAATCATAGATAAATTCTGATTTCATTTTCAAAACTATTTTAGAAATTCATCTTGGATGAATAGTTTAGAAAATATACACTCAATAAGCATGCTTCTGTATAAAATTATCTTGCACTTGATGCGTGAAAATACAAAGAAAACATTGTGTCAGATGAATTATGATTTAAGAATTATACATAAAATATTTATTTATTTACACCGAGATTAAAAGCCATTCTATCGGGCGGCAATTAAAATAGTTCCTGCAGAATGCTCTAAATTGGGCCTTCAGCTTATTCAGGAACATGAGAGTACCTAAGTCTTTCATATTCTCAGCATTAGAAGCTTCTCGTGGCTGTCGTTTGATCTGGCTTCATTTTCACAGGTCTTTCTTTTCCTCACTCTAGCCTTGAATCTTTTGATTGTAATCCTTTGTTGACGGAGATTTATTTTAGCGAGGCATACTGCTGCCATATGCGATAGGTAACAGTAAACTACATATGAACGCAAAATTTATTGCTACATTTAAATATGGCATTAATATTTAAACTTACCTTTTAAATTTCCAACGATAATTCTTCTGCCGCCACTTAATTTTAAAAAAATTTAATGTACGTAGGTCCTTACTTTCCGTAGAAACATTTATTTTTATTTCATGAATTTCACTAGATTTCGCAAATAATTTCAGTTATTCCCAAATTTATTTCAAAGTTATCAAATGTTGATCGTACAAAATTTTCATCGCAAAAAAATATGTAATACTCCTCGAAAACAATTGCAGTAATGAAAACTTTGGAATCCTGAATGTTTTTAATTTGCTCACGGAGTTGGCCTAATTCTAAAAAGGTATGATATGTGGGTCCACGGCCTCTGGAAATAAAGTTGAAAAAATTATAACACACTGACATTTGCATGTATTCAAATAGATAAAAGAAACAGGTTTCCAATTATAATAATTAATATTATGGGATATAACTCAAACATTAAAATCAGTAATCGTCAATATTTGTTTTAATTATGCGGGCAAAAATACAGCTTTCTATAAATATATCCGATTATTTAGAAGTATCTACATTTTAGCACCTATGACGTAAAATTGTAATGTACTAAAAATATTTTTTGTTCAAACAATGTAGGGCTGAAACATTTGATGAATAAAATCTGATGGCCAATCTGCACGAACCAAGAAATATTTTTAACCAATACAAAATGGAAGTAAGAATTCAAGCATACTCAATTATGGAGCATTTCAAAAACTATGAATAAGGAAATTATGAAGTTTTTTTTTTATTCAATCAGTATTTAAAGGTCAACTTGACTTTATACTATTATTAACAATACATACATCATATAGACAGAATATTTTCTATTTAAAAATATTCTCCTTGATTACCTTTATTAGTTACCTTAATTACATTGTTCAGCATCATACTGTTCTATTTCACAATTAATCTCAGCATTTACTATTATTGGGTTGGTGCAAAATTATCGTACGTTTTTTAAACAATATTTATTATGAAAAAAAAAACATAACAATTCAACAATAACATTTCAAATGATTATTCCGGAGCGTATGGTTATCTAAACGAATTTTTATAACCTGAAAATAAAAGAATATTTTCATTAAAAAAGTAAACAAAACAACAATTTTTAGTAATGTTGTGGATTCCGAGATGAAATTCGGTCTCCAATGAATAACAAACGCAAGAATTAAAGATAAGAAATAAAATGTATTTCCATAATAATACAAAGGGTAATACTGTTAGTAAATCCAGAAACGCGATTAGTAGTAATAACATATAGATATATACAGTCTCGAAGTAGGACTTCCTTAGAGTCTACGTGCTTGTAACTGACTTCTACAAGCGGTTGCCTCACACTATTACTCTACCTCCAACTCAATCTCAATCTCAATCTCAGTCTTCTTACTATCTCTTCTGACTGACTCTCTGGGTATTTAACGGCAGCAGTCCAAGTAACACTTTGGTCGAGATCACTTATATGAAAAAGGGGTGGACCCCATAACAAGTAACAAATAACTCGCCTACAAAAACGCCTGATAATTGTGCACCGACCCAATAAAAAGGTCATAGCCATTGTGCAACCTCAGACATTAACTATTAAACCTCATTTCTTTATATATATATTATTTCACCAGATATATTCACTTTTAATTACCTTATTTTATAACAGATAAAATCTCTTTGTATTCTTTAAGTTCATTTAAAAACGAATTTAGTGAGTCGTTTATCACATCATTTAAAAATTTTTGCTAGTAAGTATTATACCAGGGGTCGACATCCTTTTGGAGAGAGTGGGGCAAAGGTCTATGCAGTGTCTCAGAGGAGTGCCATGATATCAAATGTAATATAATAAATTGTCTCGACCTCAAACAGCTCCTTCCAGAAAGCTGTCTTGTTCTGGAAGTTTAAAGAAAGTTAATGTTATATTATTTGAACAAGTTTCCTTATTTTACTGCAGGAAGAACAAAGAACAGGATAACAATTAACATAACGACAAAAACTGTAAATTCTTTACTAAAAACGAAATAGAGTTAGAAATGGTGAATTATTTAATGAGAAACTTGTTTCTGCTTAGTGTTCAATAACTTCTTCACATCAGCTGGAATATTGACAGGATGACAGGAGCAAAGCATCCTGGGAATGGTCATTACCTAACCCTATTCTTAAATGACTTTAGTGTACATCATTTTCGAAAAAGGTTGGTCACAAACATATGTACTTCAAAACAACGATGCCATTATTCTCGCGTTATTGAATAGGCTTTTATATTTCACGCTTGTCAAAACATATTTCTAGTAGGGATCAGTAGTGAGTTTGGAATGAAAAGTTGATTTTCAAAAATGTTACATTATAATTCAATTAACTACGACAGATATTTTTCTGCCACTTGCTCCATAAATGAATTACATTTTTAGAGGCCCATGCGCTAAGTTGGCGGTCCAAACAAAAATCTTTCTTGTGCCAGATGTGGCCCGAGGTTCGGGCTTGCCGTCCTCCCTGTGATGACAAAAGTACGCAGGTGTAGGCTTTAAGGAAGCTTTATTCAACTTAGTATACATGGTTCGCGTATAATGTCGTTTTATAGTCTCAGTAAACTTCTCTCTTAGGGTAACAAAACAAGGGAAGACCACTCTTGATAATTCCTAACACCCCCTTTACTAAAAGAGAGAAAAATGAAAAGGGTAAAACTAAACGCTTTATTCTACACACTTTTGTTTAATTCCCGTAATACAAAACAGCGTTATTGTTGCTCGGATCAAATCACTGACTGTATTTGTCAACGTTACACTTGTTCAAATGCAGTCTATTAAATAATTTAAAAATTCAAGCCGAATTTACTCCAAAGCTCATCATAAGCGATAAGGGACTGATTTAAAATTCTTCATTTTCTAAATGGTTTAACATTAACCTAAACACCCGTGATCCGCTCTGAAATAACCTCTTCACATCGAGATTTTTATATGGATGCCATACAGATTACCAGACCCGTTCAGATATATCTAAACTCTCAGCATATACAACTGCTTCATCAGATTAATGATTAAAAAAATGCTTAATGAGGATGAATTCTGTAGGTCTTAGAGAGGACCATGCTTCTTCGAACTGCGTGGTCGGGCGCTACAGAATTGCAAACAAATAGCTGTACTAAATAATACAAACCAAATAACGTGGTCACTTTCAGCAGCAGCTAGAACTAAAATTGATATCAAATATAAATCGACCAGGGAATAATTGTAACAAAACATTTAAAGAACAATTCCCCCAAACAGTACTGGAAAAAAGCCATAACAATTACTTGAATTGTTGAATATAAATTCCTTTAAAAAAATATTTTAAAAAAATGATTTTATAAATAACAAGACAAAGTAGCTCTTGCAGTCCAATCAATGAATACCGTATATTTCCTTATAGGGAAATGGCTTTTATCTGATCGTTTCTATGTGCAGTTCATCCCATTCGTTACCGAATTCAGTTGCTAGTATTAATCACTGACGGAGGAATGACCGTTTATTTGAAAACAGATTACAGAAAAAAACTATAATTGCTCTCATCAGGTAAAAATTGCCTGAAGTACAAATTAATACTTTGAATATTCAGTACGACAGTGATTTGCACCTGTCTTGTCTCGACGTAGATATCTGTCCTTCACATTCCCAGAAATTTAGTAACTCGGGCTTGTAAATCATTGTTACTCTGTTCATACTGACAGCCAACGGCGAAAAACAAATTAAAATGAAAGATGTAGTCCCTCCCGGCGACAGCAAAACCGATGAAAAAAGAAAAAGAAAAGATGAACCGTTAAATGCAGCCTGCGGTTCCGGAATCCGTTCTCACGAATATCCATATTAGGTAAAGTTTAAGGAAATGACTTAATCTTTAGAGTGTGTTCAACAATCATATTGTGTATTCATAGTAAATGATAATTAAATTCTATTCTTATGGTATCTTTCTTGAATAAATTCAACTGCTGACCCCCCCTCCCCCCCAAAAAAAAGAAAAATAATTAAACAGTGGCAGTAAAAGTTTTAAAAGTCTCAGGATAATGAGTTAAAATCATTAGAACAACAGCTACTCATAGTAACAAGTTAACTCATAGTAAATTATGATTAAATATTATCAGTGTGACCAAGAAATCCTAACCCTAGTTTGGTATTTCTTCATTTGGTAAAATTTTGTCGAATTGGTTGAACAGAGAATATTTTTAGCAATTACTCAAAGTTCTTGTTGTTGTCATCATCATCATCATCATCATCATCATCATCATCATCATCAACAACAACAACAACAAAAAAAAAAAAAAAAAAAAAAAAAACACCTTTGATTTTTGTATACTCATTTCCTTTCGGCTCCCAGGCAGAGAAATTATGCCATAAATGGCATCATGACATTTCACACTGATAATTTTTTTAAATCTAAGATCAGACACATTTTACACTGAGAAAGCCCTTCGTAAGGTGTGAGCTGTACTTTTGATAACGATTTTTTTTATATTTCTGTAATGCATGGATTACCAGGTATTTCTTTATTGAGTCTATCGGAACCATATCCAATCAAACCACAACCAATGGCTATTTCATTTTGACCACAACCAAGAACGTATTACAGGATCCGTTTCATTTGATTTCTATTTTTACTACTATTATTATTATTATTATTATTATTATCATCATCATTCGATTTCTGCTATGGACACTACCTACCAAGTCTGCGGAAAGACCTAAGTCAGGAACCGTTTCAAGACAAATTGATGTCACCAACCACAACTGGAAGTATTACTACTATTATTATTATTATTATTATTATTATTATTATTATTATTATTATATTCCTGCATGTTTAGGAATATTAGCTCAGTCTAATAAACGTCAACATGTACAGGAGGATGGAATTATGACAATAGTTATTGCGCGCTAGGCTAATATGCTAGCAATAAATTACGGCGGTTCACTGACATATCGAGGTAACATAAACACTGGATAGTTACGTCATATAAAAACGAATTAGGGTGAATAAAATATACGTGACCAGACAAATAAAGACGTAGCATAGCTGTGATATTCTAAGTGTGTCAGTAAGAAGATATGAACAGGGTTTAAAACCGCCTGATCGCAGTTTAATCGAGATGGCAAGTAGTTTAGTATGTGGGGATAGAAAAATCGGTTATCTCCCTTTTGTCAAAATAAAGTCATGTGACATATGCTTAGTAATGTCACATCATAGAGTGACAATAGTGGCTTTTCATCTTCTACTGATTCAAAGCGAGCAGTTACTCTTTTGAGCCAGAGCAACTCGGTCCGAGCTGGTCCTATATCGCAGTCATTATTTTAGAAAAAAAACATGGAAAAACCGTTTGAGGGGAATATGTTCTTGCTAATGATATAGCAGATAAATCCGGCCCGCTCAAATCTGGAATTCTAAATATGGCTTCTCCAGAAACACAGAAGAATCTCCGGCAGCTCCAACTTCCGATTGGGAATTATGTCAGACCCGATTTGGAATTATAAATAAGACCCAATATTTTCCTATCTTTTCACATTACTTGTTGTTGCATTTGTGTGATATATCTTTCCGCCTGGGACACGTATAAATATCTATATAATTTTAACTATGATTTACCGTTATAAAATCTATCTCTGAGAAGAAAGCATGTTTGTCATTCCTTTCTTTTCTGTTATTCCATTCCGTTCACGAAATATGGTGTTATTAAATCAATGGATATAATAAAACCTATAATAGAGGAAATGTAAACTTTTCTCGGTGCAACGTGATATTATTAAACATCTATTAAGTATTTTCTCGGTAAGCAGTAGTAAATAGGTATCAGGGACTGTGAATTTCATAATGACATCAGCATCATTTTAAAACTCTCAGCGATACCACATTTTTAAAAGGGTTAGAATGACATCTATTTCGATTGGACTGCATCAGGTCATGTCATGCTATGCATGTTAAGGAAGGCCTTGTTTTCTTATAGGAAGATAATGCCACTCCTTCTATCGTTGAGTGACATGATTCTATTTTCAGAAAAACCTCATGTGAATTTCAAATATTCAGTTGTTCCTGACACTTTCTGGAATAAATCTTTATTTTTCGGACATAATATAGAGTTTTGTAATTGCTGTGCAAACAAAAGCAATAAGACAGTTATGGAGATTGCGTGCTTACAGAGATAACAACACGCAACAATCAGCATGTAGATTCAATACCACATTGCGTGGTTGGTTTTATACAGCCGAGGAAGCAGCTTTACGATATTTGATCTTCCTCGTCCGTGTAGACATACATGACCTTGACAATCTTGTCTTTCCACAATTTTCTTTTCTTTGTAGCGCTTATTAAATTTTGTCTTTTTGTTGTCTCTGTTAAATCTTAGTCCCCATTCACTTATTCAAGCTCGCCAGGTATCTTCTTCATTGATTTCGACTGTCACTTATGCCTTCACTCAGTTCAGTGTATATTTAATTTTCCAAATCTCATTTCCTCATTGTGTGTCCTTGAAATTACATCTGTTCCTTTCTGATATTAAGTATATATTTTGCTGTTGTTTCCATTTTCTCTTAAATTTCGTCGTTGTTCGGTCTGTGGTATTCTCAGTATCCTTCTGTAGAACAACATTACCGTTCCTTCAAGTCTCTTCTTGATCGTTAGAGAGATTGTCCAGCATTTACTGCCATATAGGAGGACTGATATTACATAATAATTCAGTATTCTTTCATCTTAACGGTATTTTTTCTATTTTTAATTTCTGGTATACATAGATGAGCGGGTGTTAAATATTACTCCTGCCAAGTATAAACAGGTTACAAACTGAATTCCGATGTATACTCATCTGGTCATATTTTTTGGAAGTGGGTCAAAACGACATGATTTCCACAGAACGACATAATCATCGTATGGTACTGAATTATGTAATAACAGATTATACTGTGACATAATCCCAAGGCGTGACATATTTCAACTGCCTGTAAATCTAAGGTTATTATGTGAAGGCTGTTGTCAATGTGTTTACTCACCGCAAGTTTTTTCTTGAAATAAAATTAATGGGATATTTTTTCAAGATGTCTGCTGTTTGGCTAGAGCAAAAGGAGAAATAGATTGATGCATTTCATAAAAGTATCAATTAAAACAGTAAATATGTAATTCCAATTCATCAGTCATAGATATATTATGCACCATCAATTAGTTTATAGATATGCAAGTTGTTACCAGTATAAGATTTAAAGGAAGAACTGAGACACTAGAAATATGGTTCTACAGAAGGATGCTGAGAATACGATGGACCGAACATATGAGCAACGAGGAAGTTTGAATGGAAATGGAAAACAATAAGGAACATTTATACGTCGGATCAGAGAGCAAGCTGAAATTTCTATGGCATATAATAAGGAAAGAGGGTTTGGTGAATTTGAGACTCACATTACAAAATGACGGCAAGAGAGACAAGGGGAAGCAAGACGTAATCTATCGACCACGTTTGCGTAAATGGTTGGCATAACAAGAAAAATATTGAGCTACAAAGGACAGAAAGCTGTAGAGAGCTATGGTTACTCTTCTGAAGTGTCACGGAGTAGAGAATAAATCGTGTCTGGATGTTTTAAATACTTCCTCAAAAATCTCTTGTTTTTCCAATCTCTTTGAGAGAATTGCACTAATGAAGACTGACAACAACAGTCGTTTTTGTGTTCTTAAATTTATTCTATTGTCTAGCAAGGTGTGGATAATTTTACAGACTTTTTTCACTTTTGCCGTCTGCAAGAACAAATTACACGAACAGAAAAATGTTCATGTCGCCTCAGTCTACGCTTACGTGAATTGAATCACAGAGGGGCTCGCAAAGCAGACATTTGGCGCTTTTAGAACTTTTCCCAGGTGATAAATGCTATATCTAGTCTGAAAGTAGACAGTTACGGGATTTTATAACTGGTCTAACTTTATCCGAACTTCTAAGATTTGTCAAGTTGTGATCGTTTGAAGTTAATCAAAACTCGCACATGTTTAATTATTTTATTTCAGATGATGACTTCCGGATAGTTATTGCGTCTGCCTAATTTTTCTAGGAATATCATTAGAAATTTGTTGAATGTTCTAAATGACAAAAGGGTTTACCGTGATAGTAATTCTAAAAAAGGACCTATAAAATACAGATTTGGGAAATCTACGAGAATAGATTAAATTATATTGACACAGTATTTTGCCAGATTTTTCTTGCTTTTTGTATCTGACATACCACAACTCGGAATAACGCAAACAAAAATTTCCAAGACAGACTGTTTTTTTTTTCTTTTTTTAGTGCAAATTTAAAAATATTAACACCAATTCCATTTATATCTGAAAAATATTATAAAATTGTTCCCGGGAAGATTAGTTAAAACTTTCTCAGTCCCTTTCATATATTAGATGATCTTTATCTGCTTCTGTCGCTATATTCCGTGTACCAAATATCCCGAGTACCTAATAACAGTTTTTGACATAACTTTCCTTATATTTATCATAATATAATGTCCGTACAGTTTTTCTTCTATAGCGAGTCAGGATCCATGTCTACACAGGTATTCTTTCATAGATAAGGACAGATAAAATGAACATTTTTTTTCAGCAACCGTAGTAATGCAAAAGTGAGTGCAGCATATTAGGTCGGGACTTGAAAACGGTTCACTGGATCCAATTTTCATGCCAATAACTTTTACTATATTACCACATCCAATTATTCTTTTGGAATTGTTATATTTATATCAGATTACCCTAAAAGCGTTACTGTTAAAAAGTCAACCAGTAATATCTGCTTCTTGTTTGGGTCATCGGTCACTAAACATTTTCAACAGGATTAAAATCAAAACATGTTAAAAGACGGATGAACTTTCTTGAATGTTAAACACCAACTTACACAAAAAGATAATCTAGCCTCCATAGTTATATATACAGCCAGTGACACGTCTCTATCTGTCCTGAGTAATAGAACAGCCTAATTTTTTTTTATTTTATTTTATAAAAAGCAGACATGTCTCAAAGTGGGCAGTTTACGATTGCTGTCATGATTGATTAAATTGCTTGCATTGACATTGGGCGTGATTTTTTGATTTTTTTTTGGTATGCGTCGACTCAGAATTAAACAAATCTTCACAAATGAAATCAATTTAAATGATCGCGTAATTGGGATTGTCTGAATTGTAAAGATCATTTTATTTTATTTTATCTTGAAAGAAATAAAAAAAAACCTTTTATTTCTTAGCAGTTGTTGTGCTGTGTTGACTCAGTCTAAAAGTTTAGGAATATATTAATATGGGGATAATTTCCTGTAAATAATCTTTGAGTGTTTGGATAATTCGATTACATACTCATTTAGATTCTGTTCACCCACGCACATGACCTTGTGAACGGCATAGGTTACTTAGAAAAATAGTAGTCACACTCTGTATAATGGGTAAGTAAACTAGCCATACAACCTATTACCGTAATCCCCTATGTATAATACGCCTTCATCCATAATACGCACCCGTTCAATTGTGCTAAAAGTGTGGGGAAGTGCTTCTCCTCATGCATAACACGAAGCCATTATTTGGAAATCAAACCCTATAAATTGTACCCCAACAATTTCATTAAGGCCAGTGTTTCCTATTCTTATTTTAAGAAAATGGTTTTAGACAGAGAATAACATTATTCTAATTTAATTTTATGATAAATCTTATTTTATTTTACGGCAGTTTTAAAAAAAAAATGTAGCTGTGCATAATCCGCACCCTTGATTTTCGTAATTATTTATTTTTAGAAAAAATGCGTATTATACATGAGGCATTACTGTATTCCAAAGTGAATTCTATTTTTACTTGTTGCTTTTAGTCATAGTAAGTTTAATAAAATAATTGTAACCCCTGTTATGACTGAAATACTCTTTTACAAATACTTTCCAAGTAAGAGACTGAATTCCAGATTATTTGCAAACAGGCATTCTACACTTGGATTATTATAACTTAATCTTTATTCGCTTTTACATTTAGATAAATACAAAGCTAAACATCGTAAATCTTAACTATAATCTGCACGAAAAGTAATTGCGTTTGAAAAGAAATGATATAGGGAAAATGTGTTATAAATTTTTAAATAATATAAAATATCTATTAACTGTGCTTTGCTGCGTCACTCACCTTTTTTGTAACAAAATTATGATTGATTCTAAATTATTGCTGTAATTCGTGAAGAAGAATCGTGCATTTCAATATTACTCAAATATCTTGCCGGTGTGACCTCCATCTTTTGGGTTTCTCCTTCTATATTTTGGATAGGAGTCATTGGCTTGCTCAGATTTAAATTTGATTTAAATCAAAAAAAAATTGAAAAACATCTATTCGATTGTACATGGCTTGAATGAAAATTAAGCGAAAGAACAATTATACTAAATTATAATTATTATATGGCGAATAATTATCATTAATAATAAATATTCTTTCGATTTCATTCAAACAATTTACAATTTAAATAATTATTTTTTGGAATAATTGTTGACTAATAATTATTTTCGAACAATGTTCAGATAATCTGTTTTAACTGAAATTATATATAAAAATGTAAATGAAATGTTCAAATATTATTAGAATGCATGTTTAACAATAAAACAAACAGCCCTACATGCAAATTAAAAAAAAAATCAGAGAATCAATCAAAGACGTACAGAAATTTAGATAAATTGCAGTTTTTAACAGAGAATGGGAAATGCGATACCGAAATACGATAGTGAAATATGCATCCCAAATTATGAAGAAACCGGAAAATTTCGTTAGAAAATAAGAAAAAATATTGAAATGAGAGACTTAATATCAGTTCTCCGATATGACAGTGAATGATACACAATCTTGTTACAGATGAAGGAGACGAGGACAGAAATATGGTTCTACAGAAGGATGCTAAGAATACCATGTAGTGAACTTGTGAAAAACAACAACGTTTTAGAGAAAATTGAAACGAAAAGACACTTATAATTCATATTGAGAAGGCGGCATTTGAAACTTTTACTGCACATAATGAAGAAAGAGTGCTTAATAAGTTTGACACCAACACATTATATAGAAGGAAAAAGTAGATAGGAAAACATTGCATAATCTACAGAAATATCTTGTGTAAATGTATGACAGAACAGTGAAATTGTGGAGAACCATGATCACCAACATTCTAAGGAGACACAACACAAGAAGCAGTAGAAGGAGAAGAGTCTTCATCTGCAACAACAGCAGGTTAACGGGGAGAAACATATTCGATTCTAAGTTTAAATAAATTTGGTGTTTTCCCCGAAAATCACCGAAAGCTTGTTTTCAAATTCATCATTGAATGTTTTGACATTCATAGGTTGTTCTGAATATCGAAAACAGAAGATTCTAAAGCTGCTGAGTCTGGAGAATATGGAAGGACCTCATACCATTATGAACTTATTTTTTTCTGTCTATCTTTGCAAAAATTGACAATGTAATGCTTATTTAATCCAGTTAATTGATAGAAGTAAACGTCTGCATCTTTGGGTTTTTCGTGTTCCATCAGCTCCTAACGAACGGCACTTTACCTTTTCCACCTTATAAAAAGCAGTGACGTCGGTGAATGGACTCCATGTTTTATTGCTGGAGCTGTTATTTCTTTTTTCTGATAGCCAATTCCTTTTTTTCATTTTCTGATGACCTTTAAAACCCATTTTCATCATCGGTAACTTTTTTTTTTAATTATTTTTGCATTGTATATGCAAAAATAAAAAAGTAGGCATTTCCATTTAAAACAGCTACAAATGGCGAAGTAATCTGTTCGGTTCTGAAGCGAATGTTCATGAAGAACTTAAATTCCCTCTTTTAATCCCCAACCCAATACTTGTATATTATACGTGACTTACCGAATTGCTTTTTTTTCTGCCAAATCTCTGTCGGTTTGTCGCAGATCCAATTCACTTATATCTTTCAATTGATTTTCATTCAGAGTTGCTTGTCTTCCATACCGATGCTTTCTAGGATAATTTTAACCCTTTTAAGCCACAGCTAACATATACGAAATTTCACTTTATCCGTATACACTTCAAACTTGTTTTTAAATGCCACAGCATTATGATTTGCATGCAGCAATGAATGGCGAACATGTTGACGTTTATGTCTTTCATGGCGTTATATCTGAAATGCAACATGAACAATGGACGTTTGGATAGAAGAGACGATAAACAAATTTTAGATTGAGTTTCGTATCATTCAATCTTAGTAAAGCTTTAGATGGCTGGCGTTATTTATAACGAGGAAAGGCATAATTCCTTTCATACTAAATTAATATGTTTTAATATTATATTACACAATTATGATTTTTATATATAATCATATATAGGCTTCCGATGAAGATAATGTAATGATTTCAATTTAGTGAGAAGAACGGAAAGGATATGTTATTGAGCGGAAAACTCAGTTTATCTCGATTCGGCCTACAGAACCACCCTAAGCATTATCTACATAAGCCGTAATACCAATGAAACAGTGCTAGACACAATATAAGAAGAAATAGACCTATTTTAAGACCTCCTATGCGCTAACAAGTTATCAATAGTCAGAATATTTCCATTGATATCTTACACATTACTAACGTAGCAAGGGCACTTTGGCCTGGTGTCTTGCTATAAAAATTACAATTGAATAGTGAGTTCGATCGTCACAGGGTACCACATATTTGTGCCACATGTAAGCTACGCTTAGAAAACCAGCATTACTAACTTAGCAAGAAGAGACAGACGGGTGAAAACAGAAGCGGAAATTACACTAAATGGACTGGAAGGTCATTCACAGAAACTCGGGCAGTGGCACACAACCGAGACATTTGCAGGGAGATATTCATGTGCACAGCGGCGCAAACGCAAATTCTGGTTGTGGAAGGAAAAGTAGAGGAAGAGTAGGAGGCGGGTCTAATTTTCATGATTGGATAACTGAACACTAATTTCTAAGAATGACGAAGGTGAAATACAAACTGTGAAAAGTAGAGTTACATAATTTTGACCTTTCTAAAACAAGCACAAAATGAGTTTATCATCAACAGAATAATGTCGCAGATCCGACTGTGAAACAATCACTGCACACATTTTATCAGTTTTTTTCTGAAAATCGAATCATGATTACTTACATTATTTACATTATTCGTACTGTTATCCTCAACTTCATTTCCATATTCACAACGATTCGGCCGTTGTACTATCAGGCCCTTTTCTGGTGATCGGAACTGCAAACCGAACCCTTTTATTTCGTCCACCGGGGTAGAATGTTCTAGTTCCACGTGTCATGTCTCTTCCGGATGTATTTCCCTTTAAACCAATTTTCTAAGTTTTGGTTCATTGAACTCACAACCCTTTGGGTCTGGTCACTATATCTAACCAACGCCTTTATCCACTGAACCATGAGTCTTTGAGGAAAATGTCGGCATCAATAAAACACGAAAAGCTGCACACGTTGTATCAATGTTTTTGGAAATGGAATTATGAGGCATGCAAATGATCTGAACTGGACAACAAGATCACCTCACATTTTTCCTTGGGAATATTGACTGGAAAATCTGTCTATATTTCTGAGATGAGGTATTATGTACATTATTTACATTATTCGGACTATTGTCCTCATCTTTGTTGCCATATTTATCACAACGTTTCGACCGTTGTACGCTTCTTCAAGTGGTTGGAATGATATTTCGCTCACCGGGGTAGACTGTTCTAGTTCAACGTGCCATGTTTTAATGAATGTCAGTTATCAGTTATCTCCTGTTAATTTCCCTCTGAAGGTTCTCCTCTGCCTTAACCGGGTATTGAACTCACACCCTTTGGGTCCTGTCACTGGATCTAACCAACGCCTTTATCCATTGTGCCTTGGGACATTTGGGTATGAATTTCTGTGTATTATAAACTTAATGTCATCAGCAACCATTTTTACCAGTGCTCATATTGCAATTTTTTGCTGTTATCATTGCATGTTTTTACCAGAGCTCATATTGCAATTTTTTGCTGTTATCATTGCTTTCATCTGGCACTCCTTATTACTGGTTCCCATATTGTATTCATTTCTATGCTTGGTCGGCTCAGGAGATTTTGTGGCCTAGCATGTGTGCTGATTCCTTAAGTTTACGAATTTTCCAATGGTGTTCCTTGTCAATGATCTCAACATCATCCCACAGAGGCGGTGATCGCCTTCTCATATGTGGTCAGCCACGCCTGATTTTTTCTACTTCCCTCGTGTTACAGCTTTCTGGTGTTTGAAGCCTTACCTTGAGGGGCGGCCTGTCTCTCCTTTATATTCCTTTCCGCAGCTGCATGGGATAGCGTACACACAGTCTTTAGTCATATTCTCCTCTATGGGGGGTCTTACTCGGGAGAGATATCTGCGAAGTGTCGTCAAGCTTTTGAAGGTTGTCCTGATGTTATATGGACCGCAGATCCTTTGTATTTTCTCTGATAACCCCTTCACATAAGGCAGGCAGACAACAACACTCAGAAAACAGTATTTTGAAAGCATAATCATCGGATATCAAATTTGTCCACTCTTTTGGCGGAATCTTTTCTCATCTGTAACAAAGAGAAATAGGTTCAACTCTTAATTCTTAAATTCTTCAATACTTTATTCCATTCTTGGGAAAATATCTGAATTTCCTCAGTGTCTATGTAAGATTTTTGTAAAATATTAATAAACTTTAGTGACGTGAAATATTAATAAAATTAAGTGACGATTATTTTCGCTCGTAGTTATTATTCAAAATTTAAGATCAAGAAAATCACTTCAAAATTTTATCTTCTTTCTTCTTCCTATGCACATGTTCAATTCGGACCTTTTAATTAGGCGCTTTCAAGTTAGTCACGTGGATAAAATGATTTGCGCATGGAAAGAAATAAAACATTCTTTTGTCCGTATAAATTCAAATAGAGAAAACCGACCTGTTTTGAAAATCAGCTTTTGGAAGATCTGATTTTATATGGGGACGCACACTGATATCTGGCACTGCTAAAAATACAAAATCACTTCTGTCATTGTCGGAAACTATTTCTTTAACTTAGCTAGTCGGGTAAAAAAACTAGGTCAGTAAGGATCAATATCATTACAGTAGTGACTGGTCCACGAGACAAGACATTTTACGAATAATGCATCGTTTTACTGCTTTATACCATGTGATAGGATGTGTGGCTATTTCTGTGAAAAACTATTAGCAAGTTAAAAATGAACATGGTTTGATTTAGATATTATGAGTACGATATTCCACACACACACACACACACACACACACACACACACATATATATATATATATATATATATATATATATATATATATATATATGTATGTATATATATATATATAATTGATACAACAATAGTTAATAAAAATGAACACGCAACCACCCCTGTCTTAATGATTGGATTTCTCTGTATCCTTGCAAAAAGGAAATTATGAATTTATACGTGTGTTTAAAACACAGTAAATTTAAAGATAAGTTATTCCAAAATTCGCTTAAAGATGAAACAGAACTAATGCTTTTAATTTAATTATATAATTAAATTTGATTTTTTAGCTTTAGTTTTTGAAACATGGTTATTATTCTGTACCGAAGAAACCATATTTTAAATCAGTTACATTCCTATAATAAAACCTTTTTGTTGTATATATATATATATATATATATATATATATATATATATATACATATTAATAATTTTATCTTTTTTTTCTGTTGCAGGTGAGTTTAATCAAATTTCTGTATTTATTTATTCGGAATCTGGATGTAGCATTATGTCGGTGAGTAAAACTGAATGTAATTATTCAAGTGCATTTTTGTGACGTTTGTTTCATAAAATCTCTATCACTTTTTGTGTTCCCAATGTTAAGGCATCACCCTATCATTCTATCTATATTTTCTCTTTTTTGTTCTCTTTCTCTTTCTTTCTCTCCCTAACACACACACACACACATATTCTTTTCCACACACATACATACTCTCTCTCCCTCTCTATCTCAAACATACCTTCAAACTGTTTTACACACACACACACACACACACACGCGCGCGCGCCTACAAATTACTGTTAATTCATTTTCGTACACAATCCGCATTTAACCAAATGATTAGCACAAAGTTAGGGCAGAAATTTTTCAGTTTTATTTAGAAACATTTCCCTATTAATAATTCTCTAAGTAAGATTTTAAATAAAAATACGCTTAAATTAAATTATACTTGTACTGATAATCTAAAAAAAATATTAAAAACATAATAAAATTTTAAATAAACACTATATGGTGATATCAATGTAATAATAGTAAATCCAAAAAAGAGTTCAATAATGATAATAAATTATGCAATTGCAGAAATCCTAATAATTGTCCATAGCAGAATAGGTGTCTTACTGAATCAATTGTTTACAAATGCACTATTTCATTTACTTAAAATCTGGCTGTGAAAAAATTTTATATTGGTAGTACAAAAAAACTTTAAAACAGAGATGGTATTAACATATATCTTCTTTTAATAATAATGCGTACTGTAACTGAACATCCCTTTCTAAATATTTTTGGCATTTAAGAGAAACTCATAAAATCCCAACCGTAAAATGGAAAATATAAAAGAAACGAGAATTTGTAAATGCTCAAACGACTTATGTCCTGTGTTTACATGAAAAGCTGCATATTATAAAGTTTCCTAAAAATAATGTTCTTTTAAATCAGAGAAATGAATTAACAGTATTTTTATGCTTTGTATAATGTTTACCTTAAAATATAGCTAAAAGAATTTTTCATTTAAAAAATCCGCGCATCAAAATTAAAGCATCAAGGCATTAAAATTACATATCCATTATTTTATTAATATATAATGGCCCACATAATATTTAATTCTTCGATTTTCGACTTTAATAATGCCATATTCTAGAGCTCATCCTATACTATAAATATCGCATTTTAGAATCAATATTTAAAAAGAAAAAATGTTTTAGCTAAACTACCGGCTCCTTTAAGACTGTAGTATAAAAAAGTCTAAAAAATCTTGAAATTTCTCATAAATAACTGTTTGAAAAATATAATTCTGTGTCTATTTCAAAGTATCTAAACCTTAGATTGGTAACAGTACATTCTGTTATTGATGTGTATATAAGTGTCAATTTATCTACATATGATTAAATAACCCAGCCACCTGCATAGTCTGATCCAGTCCATATTCTCATTGGTTAATCAAGACATGCCTACAATTGTCGTTTTAAATTTTAGAGTTTTGTTTTTTTCCTCATTCTTTTTAAATCACAAATATGCTACCAAATTGTTTTCTGATTTCCCACGTAAGCAATTTCATCATACGTTATCTAATATCGCCTGATGAGGGACAATTTTAAAGTGTTGAATCATGGAAATTTTTGTTGAGCGAAGTAAAATATCATCAAAAAATAATATTTAGCTCTATATTCTATTGAGCATATTTTAAAAAGTAAATGTAAATTCTGAATTCTTAACCTGTCTCTTTCTCTTTCTCTTTACTTATATATATATATATATATATATATATATATATATATATATATATATATATATATATATATCAATTTTTAGGCATCAATTTTTCATTGATGCATATTTCATTAAATAATATAGACAAGTTTTGTCTATTTCTTTTATGTAAGTTCCTTTCATATTGTCTGATAAGCTTAATAACATTATCACTGAAAAACGAAAGGAAATCACCTTATTAATACATGTTTAAATCCGATCTAAGATTTCGGCTTACATAAGCCATTATCAAAGATGACAATTACATTTCAATATATCAAAAAATTCACGGACGAAACAATAATGATAGTCTGTTTTTGTTGCATCAAAAATTTCAAAGCAACGACAAACTCGTGTATACGTCACACATGACCACGACAGAGTGAAAACGAGAAGTATTAAGTATGGGAAGCTTAGATATTATTTAAACATGTATCAATATGGTGATTTCCTTTCGTCTTACAATGATAATGTTATTAAGTTTATCAGACAATATAAAAGTAACTTACTTAAAATAAACAGACAAAATGTGTCTACGTTATTTAATGAAACATAAATCAGTCATATATATATATATATATATATATATATATATATATATATATATATATATATATATATGTTCTGTATTTAGGCAGCAATCGTTCACTTATATATGTTACAATAAAGACAACCGCCAAGGTACAACGATTAAGCTTTTTATTTAATTTTCTTGTGTTCGAACAAGTGATTTTTCTGGAAACAATGTGTGTAGAAACTGTTCAAATGTTCTGTAATTCTGAGCGCTTTCGGCTATACATTTAGCCATTATCAAGGATGATTTTATTTTTGCCTTTTAAACAAATTAGACTATTTTTCTAAAAGTAAATAATAATAATAGTGAACACAGTAAAAAATATCATAAATATGTTCTGCAAAATCTAAATGCACGTCAAGTACAAACAAGATGAATTATCACTTAGAAATGCCATAAAGAAATATACCAACCCAACTGACCCGAACCAAAAATTCAAATTAATTATCTACTACAATTTTTT
>CAHIKZ030002224.1:4142500-4175000 GCA_903632075.3 Acanthosepion pharaonis | reverse complement strand
GAAGATTATCCTCATCTTCATTGACATATTCACAACGTTTCGACCGTTTCAATCTACATGAAGCAGGCTGGAACGCACAATGGCCGAAATGTTGTGAATATATCAATGAAAATGAGGATAGCAGTCCGAATAATGTAAATAATCATAATACCTCATTTCAGATATTAAATGCAATTAGGATTCAAACGCAGATCGCCATTTTTTCGTTCGTAATCGCTATCCGCATATTCATTGACATATTTACAAACATATATATATATATATATATATATATATATATATATATATATAGATACATATGTATATATATATGTATATATATAGATACATATGTATATATATATATATATGAGTGTGTGTGCATGTGTGTGTGTGAAAG
The DNA here is from genome assembly GCA_903632075.3 of Acanthosepion pharaonis. NCBI lineage: Eukaryota > Metazoa > Mollusca > Cephalopoda > Sepiida > Sepiidae > Acanthosepion > Acanthosepion pharaonis. The sequence goes on along the minus strand of CAHIKZ030002224.1, from coordinate 4,174,621 downwards.
AGAGAGAGTTATTTTTTATTTTTTTTGTTTAAACTTTATTTTCGATGGATACACATATTCGAGTAGTGTTGACCATGTTTACCGCAGTCTCTGAATATGAAATCCAGTGAAGTCCGCTTCTCTTAAATTATTTTCTCGAAATCTTCATATCAGCTTAGTTGTGTAAGCCGTTCCATATGCAAATATACGCGTAATCTGTTACGCATGCTATGCTAATTTTAAATGGATTTAATTAACATCATGATGGATTTATTCTTTTACGCAGAATGGTTCCTATTCATATGTTCAATGTCTGGTATTTTTCCTCGGATAAGTGTATTCATGTTTTCATTTTTCTTCAGTTCCAAAATTCACAATTTGAATATTCCAAAAAAAATCATCAACTGATTTTTTTTTAAACTAGGGACTTTTTGCTTATCAATCTTTGACTTGACTTTTATCACATTTACTTGCACAATTCTTAAAAAATCATACGACCGACCCTATCAAGTGTTGAATGTATTACTGCTTACAAATAATTGTTTACGAATGAAGCATTCTTTGCTGATTTATTAATTTTTATTGATGTTTTATCTTTTTTTCAATTTTATTTATCGACTTTCATTTTGAACCCTTCTCCTGCTTGGTGATATATCACTTCTTTTTTTTTCTGCGGTCTCCCTCTTTGTAGTATTCTTTTGGTAATCTTTCATGAGATTTTTATCTCGTAGATGCGTTGGGTGGAGCGCTTATTCCTGGCATCACATTGCGTCGTGTCAGAAACATCAAAAGCAGATTGTTTGGCGCGCCCATCTCTACTGATAGACGAAGTCAATCTCATGCAGAGACGCACAAAAATGTTTTTGTGTTGAAAAATATCGACCTTTTTACATACAATGTCAGAATCGATATCATAACGATTTATCTATATACTTACAAACAGTCAGATATATATTCAAAAATAGTTTTCATTTGATGTGCATACACATATATGCAAACAAAGCCGGCAAATATACACACAAATATATTTTTTCATCAGTTAAAATGTTATTTTTAGTGGATACCCATATTTCATATTTTTTAAACAGTTTTTGTTTCGGCTACCAAATTGAATACTCGCGAAATCTCTTTAAAGGAAAATGTTGGTGGGATTCGAACCTGCGTCTCTTTTACAGGAGGTACTGCAGTTAGATCGATTGTGCTTTTACCCACTCAGCCACGAAAAACGCCGTTGATTACGCAAAGTTCTAGACTGCCTTTAAGCCTATCCTTTACGTTTAGATTCCCGAATGTACAGAAGTGCACAGTTTCGTATCCGAAACGTAAAAAAGACCATTACTAATGCTGTCATAGATTTTTAACTATTAATCCGTCATTTCTTTTAATCACTTTAAAGTTAATCTTAGTAGATCCCCATATCTAAGAATCTGGCATTCGTTTTGTCTACCGGCCTGTAGACAAAAAAATGCTATTATTGGAAACTGTGCCCTCCGGTAGGATTAGATCCTGTGTTGTTACAACTGAGGTTCTTTTAACCGATTCGATGACGAAATGAATAGGTTAAATGTATTCTGGGCTACTATGAACTACCTAAAAGAATTATGGTAGTTAAAATGAAAGGCAAATCTTTCAATATATTCATTATATTTGTATATGCCCCGTCAGCGCAAAGTACGGAATATGGAATTTTAAAGTTTACTGTACGTTAGCAAACAAGTTTCAATGCAAATCGCAAGAAATTACAATCGTTATGGGTAGTCTGAATGCTATAGTAGGAAAGGAGAGAGATGGTGAAATAATTGTAAATTTCGGACTAGGATATATTTAATGTATGAGAATATGAATGGATTCAATCGTGCTCTGCAAATGTTCAGGTAGTAGCCAACACATGATTTCATGAAACACACACACACACACACACATATAACTATCAAGAAAATATTCAGGAATGAAGTTTTATGCTGAAAACAAAATCTGGTACCAATTGTTATATAAACTGTAAATACAACATATACAATGTTATATAAACTGTAAATACAACAGACTCCTTGTAATACAATAGACACTTGAATGACACGAATTTGAAGGAGAAATATATGGACAGTGTTAAAATCAGACACAATAGACGAAATGGGAATGGAGACTCGACGAAGAAAAGAATGGATGGCAAATAAAATTCTTGACATGATTAAAAGGAGACAAAATACAATGACAAAATACGATACAGAATTTAGGAACAAAAACAGACAACTGGCAGTACAGAGAAATATTGAAGAACCAGGAATATTACAATCTGAAGTGGAATCAGCATTGGCTAAATTGAACAGAAACAAAGAAATAGGACCTGGCGGAATCGTAATAGAAATGCTGGTAGCTTTAGATGATTCAGCATTGACAAGATTACAGAAATAATAAATTAAACATACAACAGTCGTGATATAATGGAAGACCTTAGTAGATCTATTTTCATATCACTGCATAAGTAGCTAGGTTCAAACGAATGCAAACTCAATCGAAGAATCACCCTAATGAATAATATAATAAAATTTATCATCCAAATTCTGAGGAATAGAGCAAGCAGCAGAATTAGACCGGAATTAGGACAGAAACAGTACGTCTTTGTTAAAGACAACATAAAAAAAGATGCCATATTTATGCTCAGAATGATTACAGAAAGATGAATGCAAATGCAGAATGACGAGCATCTGCGTTTTATTGAATATACAAAAGTAGGTTGCAAAGTACTGTGAGGCTTGCTAGATAGCCTTGACATATTTGGGAAATATATTAGAATAATCCAGAACCTATAGTGACAGCAAACCGCCTGCATGCGGATAGAAAATGATTTCAGTAAATATAGAAAAACAAAAAAGGGTGTAATATAAGGATTTATTTTCTCACCGGATTTATTCAGCCGATACAATTTTGAGATAATTAGAAGTCCTTACAAGATTCATTATTGACGGCCACAATCTTAACAACATGCTGTAGTGAAGAAAGGATTAAACATCAATTGCAAGAAGACAGAATGCATTGTTTTCAGCAAAAGGAACAGCACAATATACAAATTACTAATTGAAGATATCAAATTCAAGAAAGTAAATCACTTTAAGTGTCTGGGAAGTGTTTTAACATGGGATGGAAAGTGCAACACTGAAATAGGAAGGGGCATTTGGGATAGCAAAAGATGCCTTCCAAAAGCTAAACAAAGGATTAAGAAGCAGGGAATTTTCGTTAGAAGCAAATAAAAGACTACTGAAAGCTTACATAATATTAGTCCTCCTATATGGCAGTGAATGCTAGACAATCTCTTCACAGATGAAGAAGAGACCTGAAGCAACAATAATGTGGTTCTTCAGAAGAATGCTGGGAATACCATAGACAGAACATGTGAGCAAAGACAAAATTTTAGAGAAAAGGAAAACAAAAATGACACTTAGACATAACATCAATAAAAAAAAAACAGTTGATATTTCTTGTGCCCATAAGGAGGAAAGAAGGCTTAGAAATTCTGATACTCAGCGGACAGTTTGAGGGCAGAAGGATAGAGGAAAACAACGTATCATCTATTTAGCGAACTTGAATAAAGGGAACAGGTCTTTGAAGAGATAACAAAATACAAAGTATATTAAGAGCTAAAATGAAGCGGAAATTATGGCGAGACATGATCCCAAAAATCTTAAAGTTACACGGCCCACAGAAGAATAATAATATCTATCCATGTTTCCCTATGCATATCTACCTCTCTCTCTCTCTCTCTGTCTCTCTCCACATATATATATATATATATATATGCATATATATGTATATGTGTGTGTGTGTGTGTGCATATATATATATATATATATATATATATATATATACAAAGTTTGACTAATGGAAGACGTTTCATTGAAAATAGATTTGATTTCGCCTTTCGCCATCCAAGGTTTTATCAGATCTAAAAACGAAAGAAAGAAATGCGTGTTTGAGTATTTGCATGTCTGCTTAAACAATGAGTCAGAGAAATTTTTCATTAAGTCTTGGAATCATATTTTTAAATAAATAATTATATTTATGCTCTACTTTTGTATCGAGCACTATTTTTTAAAAATAATAACTAAAATACTAAGGAACTTTGGACTATTTACCTAACCAGTTCCTTCCTATTTTCTATATATTTTAACATAACATATATATATATATATATATATATATATATATATATATATATATAGATAGATAGATAGATAGATAGATAGATGGTTGTGGTGAGATTATTTGTTGTGAAGTCAGTGAATGTATGAGATCATTTAAAGCTTATGTTTCGTTTCCTCGTAAATTATTCGTACGAGGCGAAGAATGTCATCTCATAAATATTTGCTTCTTTTTGTTCGCTTTAATCATTAGCTTAGCTCAAATCGCTTATGCTGCATTGGGAGCCCCCGACAAGTTGCTTGTTATGAAAAGTCATATCTGGTAGATGTCCAAGATTTCTAACATTATTTCACTAAAGTTAATAGTGTTGCTGATCGTGGAAGGCATGTCAGTTTTCTGTTCAGTTTGACCAAATAAAGGCAGATTTAACAACAAATTTTCACGCAGGTAAATAGCCAGATTTTAGTTAATCGGAGCTAAAAATATTTACAAAAGTAATTGAATCCCTAGGATAATATTTAAAAAATTGTCTCTTTTTTCCAGATAATTAACAAATCTTAATTGAACTATAGATTCATCTGAAAAAAACCTTTATTAAATGGATTACAACCACTTATAGAAAATCAAATAGAAGATGAAAGGAAAATTGTAAACAAATATTTTCTTAGGTTTTCACTTACAATCATGCACTGTATATATATATATATATTATGCTTTATTTTCCATAATAATTATTGAAAATAAATCATAATATATCTTTTAAAAACAATTCACATTACAACCAAAAACGTTTGCGGTTTCTCTCTTATTTTTAATATATACACTTTTCTCTCGTTGGAACAACTTTTACTTCTTCTCTATATATTGCCTGTTTAACGCAATGCTGGCGCAGTCCATATACTATACGGGGGATAACGCTTTTCTTTTCGTTTTTGTTGTTTTTGCCAAAAAAAATATTTCATTTAAAACAGACTGTATTTATATTTTATATTTAAAATAAACGTAGATTATTTATTTATACTTAAAGTAACGGTGATAAATAGTATTTTTAAAGAATGTATATTAAAATAGACGGATTTAAAAAATATTTTATATAAAATAGACGAGATTTATATTTTATATTAAACATAAATAGGGATTACTGATTATTATTCGGATTTCATCTAGGTTCTCTAGATATTTAGCAGGAGCACCGGACCATATGTGGCACCAATATTCTAAGCATAGATGAAGATTTAAGATAGATTCTTGAGAGGGAAATTATGTAAACCAACAATCAAGTATTTCCCCCACCCCAAAAGATATAGACGGCTTATAGGCAGATACTTGGAAGTGTCGGATGGTTCACCTGAGTTCTTAGAAACTGGATAGGAGTTGAAAATTTCCAACATGCAGGAAAGCATGTTGCAGAGTACCATTTATTTTTCAGTTTAGAGAGAACAGGAGCCATTTCGGGAGCACATTTCTTAAGGACTATTACAGAGATACGATAAATTCTACATATGTTGCGGGAACCCAGGTAACAGATGATAGCAAAAACCATAGAACTACTTTATACATATCACTCAAGAGAGACTGATTTCTTAGTGAAACGTTATGCAAAGATATTCCAGATGAGACAAGAGTAGAGTTTATAGGGTGAAACATCTAGCTTTATCAGCGGAAGAAGTTAAAATCTCAAAGCGACTGAAAAGAGGAGAAATGGAAACCTTAATCTTATTTAATACACTATTACAGAACAGCCAATCATCATGAGAGTTTAGGTGTGAGTTGCAATACGGTATCTTATTGTCTCAGTAATCAGATACTCGGTTCCTTCGATGATACTCTTACATTTATTACGTGCAGCCACAAATAGGCGTCTTTTGTGATGAGAACAGTCAAGCTGGTATAGCCGGAAATAGTGTTTCCAATGAGCTATCGGGACTGAACATTCTCCTGTGAAATAGAAAAGATTTCACCTTGCATTTCTGAGAAGGAATAAAAACATCTCTGCCGCCATTGAATCAAGAAAACTCAGTTGCGCAATTCTCAAAACGAAGGTTAATAATGTTAGTCCAAGGGGCGTCTTGAAGAAAGACACGGAGTGATTCCCAGTCAGAATATTGGTAACGTAAAGAGTTCTTATAAATAAGTTCCTGTCTCATAGATAATTGGAACGAAATAGCATGAGATATTACAGAGTGATCCGAGAATAATGAAAGTCGAAAGCACATGAAAGACTTGTCTGGGGACTTGAGTGAGAGTCGCCGTATCATTGGAAGATTATTCCCGTATGTAAACGTTAATGCAATGCATGGGAATGTTGGAATCTTTTCGCCAGAAATGCAGGTTGCTTGAAACAGAGATTTCATTGGTAGCAATGGAAGAATTTATACTGGTTTCGCAAAGTAGAAATATAAACGGCGACTCTACAAAAAGAAAAATATATGGGAACAGATACCACAAACATTGAAGAAATTAAGATTCAGTAGGGTAGGTGATCTTTTTTGTTTGTTTCTTTGTTTTTTTGGTGGGGGGTGGTTACAGGTTTACTCGTATTTCTTTTCATTTTATTTATTATGAAGAGATTCGGTTTGGGGAGAAAAAGTATGCGAAAAAAGCTAATATAATTATCAGTATCTGTCGCCAATGGAGATACAAACTAATCAGAAAGTGATTGAGACAAATGCATAACATAGCTTCAGGTTTGCCTACATGAAATACATGAGGGAACATCTACCTATGCACGATATGACACTACAAATATCCCGATATTATGTGTCTATTGATCAATACAACCTGTGTAAGCGCTAACAGAATCCGGATATAGCAGCCAGCGAACTACCAAGCCGATGCCCTAATAATGGAAAATGGTAACCACCGATTGGTCTGATCACCACAAATTCAAAACAGAAAAAAATCATTATGGCCATAGAAGAAAAATATATATACTAGATTTCCCCAAATTCGATATTATGGTGTATATATGTTCACAAATTTTAAATTATGATGCATAAATCTTCTCAAATTGTACATTATTATGTATATATTTTCACAAATTGTAGATTTTGATGAATATATATCCACAAATTGTAGATTATATCACGGTCTTCACATCCTAAAATAAAGAATATGAATCCTCTTTCATTCTTTATTTCTAATATGAATAATATTCTTTTCAATATTCAATGGGCATTTTTAATATCTTTCTTAAAGACAAAGTGTCTCTGCTCCACCACGATTACGTTGTTTTTGTTCCCGTCCCAACGGATTTCCTCGTTTATTCATATTATTTTCTGCTCCACGGATCCTTTACTTACTTTGCTTAATGGCATATGTGTTGTTAGATTTGCGAAATAACTCAAATGGCAAAGATAATTAAAATTCTGCGATTTCGTAATAGATTGTAAAAATCTAATATCTGTTATCACTGATAGGATCCTATGAAAGATTTAGACCGAAGCTTTAGCAAAAGTCCATGGATTAATCATTTCTTTAATTATTCTAAGAAATGATTAATCCATGGACTTTTGGATGTATGACACAATTTTAAAGTTATACTTCGTTGATCATTTTATGGCTTATCCACCTTTTGTAGGTTAATCAAAGTCAGAAAGTAGTTCTGGATAGTAAACATTACTTGTAGATAATAATGATTTATTGATAAAAGTCCTACTACTTAACCCATAATTAGGGGAGAAGGACCAGATGCATACCTTCCCTAAGGGTATTTGGACGTAAGTAAATATAAAGAGCCGAAATGTAATTCGAACTTGACTCTCCGATTTCATATTACAAGCTATTATCTATTGTACCACAGGCACATCCAAGTTTGCAAGCACCTGGTATTCCAAAGCTGTCACCTATCTAGGTACCGACTAAGCTTGACGTTGCATAATTTGTTCGTACGAGAACTTCTTTTTCAACATAATATCGCCGTAATCTAAAAATGTACTAAAGTATATTGTATAATTTTAGTATGCATTTATGTTGATTTATGGTATAAACTTTGAACTTGAAATCGGATAATGTTTAATCAATTTATATATGGATTGATCAACATGGCGTGAAAAGAAATGATTATAAGAGAAAAAATAATGTGGAATATTAATATATTTCTATAAATTGTGAGAATCTATGCTTACGTGAAACAAAATACTCAATAACTTATTATTGGCGCAATTGAAGTTGAATAGAATTTATTTTTGTAAAATTTTCGGATTCTTAAAATAGATATATATATTTTTTTATTTCGTTTCCAAAAGACATTTTCTGATTTTTGCTGATAGCATGGAGCATTTATATTTGCTGATAGCATGGAGCATTTACATTTGCTGAAATTACGCGCCGCTTTTTTTATTTCCCATTTCCTCCTGCGTCTTTGCTGTTTCTTAGTTACATTTTACACAAGCTTACGACATACACTTTTGATGTGGAATACAACCTCATTTATTTGTTTTCGCAAATTCGTTTCTTTTTATCAAGAATTTCTTCATTTTTACTTCATATGGATATTTTGATTCCTTTTTTTGTTAAGAAAGACTGAAAATTCCGTTTTTTTTTTCTAACTTTCCTTAGCGTCATTATTATTACGCATAAGCTATTCCATTATTTTTCATTTGTTGGGGTCGAGATTTTGGAACACAACCAACGGATTTATTATTCAATCGTACAATGAGCAGTAATATTATTCTGACCACCTAATATAAATTATTATTCTTATTACACTAGCTATTTATCTCTGGTAATATTTATTAAGGAAGAAATGCTTAATATTCTTAATTGTAAAAATTAAAAATATATAGACGAGATATTTTTTAGGTAAGAAGAAAACAAAATAGTATTTACGATTTTAGGTTAGCGACGACAGGGTTTGTTTCCCTCCGGGAGAGTCTGGCAAATTTTCGTTTATTTTTATTTTTTATTTATTTTTGTCGTTGTTGTTGTCATTCTTTCATTGTTAGTTTTATACAGTTTATGTACTCAAAGATTTATTTGTGTTGAGTGGTGAAAAATTTAAAACTAAAAAAACATATGTTGAATTTTATAAATGAAAATTTTTCTTGTATATTTCGACACTGTCACTAGGCATCTGTAATCAATGTCCAAAAAAGAAATTTTGACTGAACAAATATAACTGCCTTGGCACCTCGGCGTGGTGTAATGGTTAGCAAGCTTGTTTCTCTAGAACAATTACGACTGAAAAGTGAGTTCGATCCTCACTAGGTACCACATACTTTCGGCCTTGTGCCACATCTAAGCTAGGCTTAAAAAATAACTATAACTAATAGTCGTCCTATTCGGTTGACATTTTTAAGTCGTTAACGTTATCAGGTGAATGATGAGTATTCATGTTGATAATAAAAGATATCTGATTTATACTCCTGCTCGATCTTTTAAAAAGAAATGGAGGTTTATCCATTGTTCCTGCTTAGGATAGGGTTCGATTACTTCTAAAATTGTTTTAATTCATTTTCTCCACCAGCAACTCCTTGAATCGCAGTGACATTACCCCCCTTGCTTGAACTAAATTGAATAAAAAGAAATTCAACTATGAAACGTTCATTTTCAGCTAACTTATTTACCTTCGATTGATTAAAAATTCACATGAGAATATCGGAATCCACATCCAAATAACTATAAAATATGTATTTTATCGAATATTGATCGCTGCCAATAGAATCGTTAGGTTTCAAACTACAAATAACAATAAACTTTGCGCCTACACAATCCTACGTCAGAGAGTGCAAAGGAAACGGCAATTTTGAACCAGTCTGGAAAAAACTGGCACCCAATCAATTCAGTTCATTTCCTCTTTTCAAGCAATAAATAGCTCATCTCTCTGAACAATAAATTTGTAAAATTTCCTGCTTTAGTCATTTTATACGGTTTTACTGGTCCAATTTTTTTCCTGCAACGATGTTTGTAATAGGAGTCATGGAAAAATGCATTGCCTTTCATTAATGCTCAAAAATAATGTTGACGTTTGAAATCTCAAGTCAGTGATTCACTTGCGCAAGTTTGCCAATGGAGCTAACGATTAATCGAAGGGTTAGTTTATTCGGTCAGATTGATCGGACTATTCGATCGATTACTTTGTCTGCTACTTGGGCTGTTTGTCTTTTTATCAGCTTGATTGGTAGACTAATGCTTAAGTCTGTCTGAATATGTAGAGAAACTTGCCCGGACATACACTCACTAATATTTATTTACCTATGACTTGCTTGTTTGTACATATATATATATGTGTGTGTGCGTGTGTGTGTGCGTGTTTGGGTGTGCGCGTGTATATATATATATATATATATATATATAGATAGAGAGAGAGAGAGAGAGAGAGAGAAAGAGATAGATAGATGGATAGATAGATAGATAGATAGATAGATAGTGTCCAATTTCAATGAGAAAGGACAAAAGCGTGTCCAAAAATCCTGTTTGAACTTTTTTCTCATCATACTTTTATTTTCTCTATTGGCCTAATTATATACAATTATTAATATTATTATTATTTTTTTTTTTATTTATTTTCTAATTTATTTAAACAGCCTGTTATACCTAACAGATTGTATGAAAAAGACAAAAGGAAAACGTATTCGATGCGTTTCGTTCCTTGAGGGATTTTATTAAGGGATGCCTTGATAAAGTCACTCTGAGGAAGAAACGCGTCACCTAAGATAAGTTTTCATTTTGTCTTTTTTCATATTGTCTTTTTACAGATATATTCTGTCTAAAAATTTTGCATATAGATAGATAGATAGATAGATAGATAGATAGATAGATAGATAGATAGGAACAGGCTGATATAGATAGATAGATAGATAGATAGATAGATAGATAGATAGATAGATAGGAACAGGCTGAGATAGATAGATAGATAGATAGATAGATGAATGGATAGATAGATAGATAGATAGATAGGAACAGGCTGATAGATAGATAGATAGATAGATAGATAGATAGATAGATAGATAGATAGATAGGAACAGGCTGAGATAGATAGATAATGTGAAAGTGTAAATATTATTACAGGATGCGACCGAAATAGCTCCAAAGTACACCACCCAGAAATACCTCCCACATAGCCATAAGATTTTTCTGGAAATGGTGTTTGCATCTAGCAAAGGCCATACAATTATTTTCTGGGAGATATATGTGTGAGGTAATTCTGCCGCAACCTGTACTTAAATATGAACGAAAAAGGATATTTTGCTAAACATTAAAGAAGTAATTATTTGTTCATAAAATTGTAACATGAATTCTATTCAATATATCATAGACGAGTCGGAGGATTATCCTCCATTTCCTTGTGATATTTTAGGCATTCTTACATTGTCTGACATTTGGAGATGCGGTCTTTTCTTTATTCCTTAATGTCGTCGGACTTTTGTCTCCTTTATTATATTAATCTTCTTCTATTTTTATTTCTTGCATTATCTGCACTAAGTATCTATATCTGTGTATAAATACATATAAACTGAGCCACTCCCACACACATATATGTTGCGATGTGTGTCTTTGTAATTAAACACATACGCACAAACATGAGTGCGTGCAATATATATATATATATATATATATATATATATATAAAGAAATATAGTCTTAAGGTGTGCTATATTTATGGAATAAAGTGCTCAATATCAGAGATAGAGCGTGTGTAAATATAAAAAGTGAACATAGAAGTCAACACTTAGAGGCGACAGTCTGTTTCATGCTATATGCAACCTGGTTTGACGATTGCATATAGCAAGAAACAGACTGTCGCCTCCATGTTGACTTATGTTCACTTTTTATATATATATATATATATATATATATATATATATATATATATATATATATATATATATGCTCATTATATGCTCATGTACATAAATCCGTTTCTAAAACACAGGAAGTAGTCTAATGGTTTGGTAAGCACGTTTTGTTCTGCTCGGTCAATTACGACTGAGTAATGATTTCGTTCACTGGGAGTTTTCTGTTTATAATCTTGTCAAACATCTAAGCTATGCTTAGTAAATCACTACATCCACAAATCTCTCTCTCTCTCTCTCTCTCTATATATATATATATATATATATATATATATATATATATTCACACACAGAGTCTCAAATGCAGAACCTTAATTACTGCAAATTAAAAAAATAGCAATCACTTACATACGCGCAACCATTTTTCAACCATTAAAAACTCATCAGGTGGTAGATACTAATTAATTTATTAACGCTTTATTTGCATATTCTATGTGCGCCTAAAATTAAGTTTGACAGAATGAGCGGGGTAAGTCACGAATGGGGAAGTAGGGTGCCATGGGAAAGGAAGGAGAAAATTACTTACTCCTACCCGAGATCGTATTTATTCAAAATATACTTTCTATTATGACTACACAACGACCTGACCTCAGACCTTTCATTTAACAAGTTTTCTTTGTCTGGTACTTTACTATCGCTAGTTTTACTTTCTGGCACAGAGTGCAGACATCACCACTATTGTTATTCAACCTTCGAGCACTATTAATTCCGGTGTTTTTTTATGTTCACATATATATATATATATATGTGTGTGTGTGTGTGTGAGTATAAATATTATATATATATATATTTAGCTTACACGCATGTATATGTGTGTATAAAAGGTGAAAACACACACACACACACACACACACATATATATATATATATATATATATATATATATATATATATATATATATATATATATATATTCACGTATACAAATGTTTTTATGCTTGCATGCATCAGTATATATGAATGTGCATATATACGAATAAACACACACAGGCACATGCGTAAATATCTATAAGATAATGCATGTTGACCTGATAATATTCAACCAATCAAATGCTATATTAAACATATAGCAATCGCAGACATCTTTTTCTGTGTAAAATAGGAACATTTCTCAACTCCAGTCAGAGTCAAAACAAATCATGGTATATCCACACGTCTGTCTGTCTGTCTCTCTCTCTTGCTCTCTCTTTCTCTCTCTCTCTCTCTCTCTCTATATATATATATATATATATATATATATATATATATATATATATATATATATATATTTTAGTTGGATAGATGTGGGTTTGTGACCCTGGGTCACAAACTCACATCTATCCAACAAATATGTTAGCTATCTCTGATATTGAGCGCTTTCTAATAAGTACCGCTTGCATATAATATATAAATAATTATACATATATATATATATTTATTTATATTTATATTCATATATATATATATATATATATATATATATATATATATATATATTAATATGTGATAAATATACATATATATATGCAAAATATATAAATATATATACATAGGTGCATACACATACATGTATATTTTTTGAATAAAAAATTTCAAGTGGATAGAATCCAGGTAGAACTCAATGTCCAGGACAGATACGCATGTGTTTTTGAACATAAAAATATAAGCCTTTGCTAGATTAGATAATAGTTATATTTATTTTTTATATGTTTATATTTGATTTGTTACCTGTAGTCACAGGTCAATTACACAGCGACCCTTTCAGTAAATGCCCTTCAGTTTTAGTTTCCCCCGCCCCATCTCTCTCCCCCACCCCTTTCTCTTTTCTTTTCTTCTCCTTCCCCCATCTTCTGATCTTTAAGATTAGATCGTCTATGGTGTGTGCATGTCACCACGAAATGTATTCTTTACGGTTGCATCTTTAATGTATTAGACATCCGACAACATTCATATTTCTCTCACTCAAACCTCTTCAACTCACCTCTCTAAAACTTCTTTCTGTTAAGGTCTAATATCCCACCTTCTCTCGTCAGTTACCCCTCTCGTTAGCTCTAACATTCGTCCCACAATCTCATACTTAAACTCTCTCTAAATTCAATTTTTATTTCCGGTGATGTTTTTTTCTCTTTTCTTTTTGAATTTCTAGATCTGATGAATTGGATCGTATTTACGATTCTAATGGAATAAACCATGACCATAGAATATTAGTGTTTAAGCCTTTTATAATATATATATATATATATATATATATATATATATATATATATATATATATATATATATATATTATATCACTAATACATATTGCATTATGTTGCGCCAAAAATTGATTTTGCTAGTGATGCTCTTAACGATAACCAAATATGATGGTATTTTTTTATAATCTTTCTGTAGTTGTGCTTATTTTTTGTCAAAGATAATGCAGACACTCTGTATTTACTGTAGTATCTTTGACTTTAATAAAAAGACAAAATTCTCTCTCTTTAAAGATTTTTTTAAGAAATGCAGATGGTCATGAACTTTTAATTGTGACCGAGAGAGTCAGCTACATAAAGATTAATTATAATTCTGGTTTATGTAGTGTTAACTAAGCTTTGAATGGAAATATAGAGAATGGCTAAATGACATGCATAGTTGTAGATAATAATTATCAAAGTATATAATAAATGTAATATTGTCACTTCAGACAGCGATTTGTAGAGATCCATTGTCAGCCGGAATAGAATATGGTTTCAAATATTACTGAAGGCATCAGGTGGGAAAATGCTTTAAGTACTGAAGGTTTTTCTTCTACCAGCAGGGTGCATGGACACGATGGGAGATTTTTCTTTTTATGGCGGAACATAAGTTGGTCGGAAATCTGGCACTCCGACGCCAGTAGCATTAAATTTATTGTGCAATCCGTGTACGATGTACTACCGAGTCCTGCAAATTTGCATACTTGGGAGATGAGCGAGTTACCATCATGCCCAATCTGTGCCAGGAAAGGTACCCTGAAACACATTCTAAGCGCCTGCCCGAGGGCACTTGTTGAAGAGAGGTACCGGTGGAGAGCTGATTAGGTATTTAAGAAATTAGCCGCTGTAATTAGCGGTTGCAATTGTAAGCCTGAAACGAAGGCGACGTGTTTCGTCAAGGCCGGTGAAAACCCCTACCTCGGGTCGTTTTTCGACAACCTGCATCCTCTCCTCTGCCCGAGATTGGCAGCAAAGAGTAGACCAGTTGAATATCTCGGAGCAGATAACGACATCGTCCATGCGTCGGACAGATTAATCTGGTCCACTGTTTCCAGGCAGATTATAATGCTTGAACTTACGGTACCCTTTGAGGAGAATTTGGAAGAAGCTTTTGAAAGAAACCTAGAAGAATACCAGCAGCTAGTTGAGAAATGCAGATCTAACAAATGGCGAACTACCTGAAGATTGAAATCGGATGCAGTGGTTTTGCAGGAAAATCTGTATGTAGTGCCCCAAGTCGGCTTGAAGTCAAGGGAGTAAAAAAGAGAAAGGCCATCGGGAATCTCACAAAAGCTGCAGAAAAAGCCTCAAAATGGCTATGGATTCAAAGATCTGTTCCATGGAGCTCTACGATGGAGATTGGTGGGAGTTGTGGTGTAATTGAGAAATGATGGAAAGGAAAAGGAAATGACCAAATTCGCTGTTTGAGGGAAGGGTCGTTTTTTATGACCTTTTCAACGACGCCGTGTTGATGGTCCTAGTGTGTTTTTTTTTAATTATTTTGCTCGAGAGTGAAGAGAGGAGGAGTGTAAAGGGAAAAAGAAAGAAATGTGAAGAAAAAATGAGTAATGGTGAGAAAAGAAATCAAGATACGTTTCTGGCTATTACTTACCTGTTATGTCAATCTGTTCGTTGAGAATTTGGGTTCTTCCGCGTGGTGGACCTAAGATGCAAAAAAAAAAAAAAAAAAAAAAAAGCATGCTGTCTATTCTTTTTTTGTATCGTCTTCAGATAATATTGCTACCCACCCCTTCAAATGACTTAATCTGTAGAAAAATTAGAAATCGATTACACCCTGTCACTCCAGTGGGTCTAAAACTGACCGTACTGTGAAAGAAAGGAAATTAAAGTGGTTGTATCAATTAATTTATACATTTGCGTGAATGTGTGTGTGTGTCCGTCCGAACAAGTTTGATAAGAAAGAACCAAGAAGGTCTGTCTGTTTAATTTTCTAATATATTTTTTCAAAAAGTTGTGGGTAATCGGTCTGAAGTATATATTTTGTTATTGTTTTGTTCAATTACAATGTGGTCACACTGTGGTAGTTAGAATTATTCTGTCTTCATGATGGTCTTTGGGGAATTGGAATTATCTTGATATGCATATGATATTTTCGGCTATGTTGAATTATTATAAGAAAAAATATAAATAATAATAACAACAACATTCGCACCAAATTTACAGCCACTTCCAGTTTTTTGGAATCTTTGACGAGGAATCTTTGAAGGAGACTCCCTGTAGTCCATTTTATTCTGTCTACCCTTAAGTCACTTTCGGATGAACTAAACAGATATAACTATTAATTTAAATTTAAAAGAAATCGTTTAATCATTTATTACACATGAATAATATCAAACATTTTGTCAAATAATACAAATTATCTGTAGTGTTCTCCAGGACAGTAAAATATTTCACCAATAAGATCTGTGTGGATTTCAGATTAGATAAATATGCAGAAGCAAAATTCAAGAAAGTGGGAATTACAGAAACACATTCAATAGATCTAGATCTGTCACAAAAATTAGGGAAACGAGGGACAAGAGGCTTATAAATACCTAAGAATCAGCGATTGTGATGGTATAAAGCATATGCAGATAAAAGAGAAAGTAAGAAAAGAATACACCAGGCGTGTGCCTTAGGTGTTAGATACCGAGTTGAATTCATAAAACAGAATATCAGCCAAAAATGCATGAGCTGTCCCTGTGGTGCAATACTGTTTCAACATCCTTAATAGGAACATGGCTGACATAAAGCGAATAGATTTCGAAACGAGAAAGCTTCTCATATGCTACCGCATTCATCATCCTAAAGAGGAAGCTGATTATTTCACCTAGAACTGTCTTACAAAACCACACCAGTCAGTCTTCAAAGACACCTAGATGAGGATATTTGTCAAAGAATATGTAAGATAGAAGAAACTTTATTCAGTGATAAATAAAGCGAACAGATTCAAATAGATGAAGTAGTGCAGCGGCAAAGAATGAAAAGAGAAAGTAAAAGGAAATGCAATGTACCAAATGCAGAAACGGTGGCAAGATAAGCCTGTTCATGGTTAATACTTTACATGCACCAAATATGCCGATGTAGACAAACTCAGTAACAATCAGTACTTACGTCGTGCAAGGTTAAAAGCAGGAATCGAAGGTGTTATTATTGCTAAACAGGATCAATACTTGCTAACTAGAAATTAAGAAGCACACATACTGAAAAGTTATGTTAGCCTCACATGCAGATCCTTTGGTAAATTTTTATAAACAATTCACTATTTTATATCAGGTTGCACGATATTAGAAGCCATTGAATATAAATCTCGGTAAGATAGAGTGGGCCAAGAATTCTTCAACTTTTTATGTAAGAAAAATGTAAGAAACTTGTATGAACATCACCCAGGCCCATTTACAGAGATAGGGTCTGTAACAATTTTATGGGACTTTAAAATACACAGAGAAAGAACAATCAAAGTTACTCGCTAAGACATCGTGATTAGAGACCAGAGAAACTGAATATGATTTCTTAATGACATGACAGACCCCACAGACTGCTGTCTATCTTTGAAGATCTTCCGAAAAATATCAATATATCCGAAGATACTTGAAGTGGAATTCTAAAAATTGGGACACGTGAGGACATTAATAATTCCAGTTGCATTTGGAGCCCTAAAATTGATAGGAAAAAGTTGGAATGGACCCACTGATGTGATTCCTCGTAGTCCATGCATTGGAGGAATACAAAAAATTGTACTCACAAGTACACCTCACTTATTTCGAAGAGCTTTATGTATTTAAATTATTTTTCTCTTAGTTTTTTTTTGTGTTTATTACATAAATGATCAGTGAAAAATATTATGAAGGATTTCAGACTTTAGCTCTCGTGTTGGGACCAGTAAGGAAATGTGTATGGAGCAGAAATAAAAGGAAACAACAACAACAACAACAATAATAATAATAATAATAATATGGGACTACACAATACACACTGACAGAACAATCAAGGCCCAACGCCCAGATATTGTTATTAAAGACCACAAACAAAAACGGTGCCTCCTTATTGATATGACAGTCCCTGCTGACTGCAATGTATCTTTAAAGATATTCAAAAAGCTGTCAAAATACAAGGACCTTGAAATAGAAATCTCGAAAATGTGGCATATGGGAACATCAACAATCCCTGTTGTAGTTGGAGCTCTAGGACTGGTTGGAAAAGATTGCATTAGACTGATTGAAGGGATTCCTGGAAGTCCATGCCTAAAGGAGATACAAAAAAAATTATTCTGAAAAGTACAGCCCACACTTTACGAAGGGCTTTATCTATGTAATTTTTTTTTCTTTTTTTTTTGTCCGTGGAAAGTGTCATGACGCCATTTCTAAATTTAGGTCCCTGGTCGGGACCCGGAAAGAAATGTGTAAACGCCAGAAATCAAAGAAAATAATAATAATAATAATAATAATAATAATAATAATAATAGAATCCGGCATGGGTAACTTTCCCTCTAACAAAGAATTTTGTCCCGAATGCCCCCCCCCAAAAAAAAACTACAGAAGAATTGCATGTCTTTCCACGTTTTCTAAATCGTTGACAACTATTCTGATTTAAAAAATGACATAATAGCTCTTGAACGAAAGAGTGCAAATGTGGCTCTCACGGGTATAAAGATACATTACTAATTAATAGAATGTTCTTGGAAAACTGCTTTAATACAATGAAAAGACTCAGTACTGCCTGGATAGATTAGCGTAAGGCATTCGATAGTGTACCCTATTCCTGGATCTTATAGTCTTTAAATATATACAATGTATCATCCGTTGTCAACAATTTCATCAAAGTATGTCGATATGGAAAACAACACTTCGCCTTAATTATATAATTGAAATTTATATGTCTGCAGAAATAAACATTAAAGGAGGAATATTTCAAGGTGACTATTTTGTCTCTCTTATCCTTTTATATATCCCTTATTAGCACTCAGCAGCGAACTTAACAGGATGGACTATGGCGATAAGATATCTCAAATTTACATGGATGACTTCAAGTTGTATGCTAGGAATGGCAGTGAGCTGGAAGGTCTCCTGAAAAAAGTAAAATGTTTCAATGATGATACTTGAATGAAATTCGGTTTGAATAAAAGTGCTAAAGCCAAATTTATACGAGGATCACTGCAACAAACCGCCTCTAATACCTTAGACTCTGTTGTAACAAAGATTTCGAGCAAAAAACTTATAGTTGGTTCTAAGTTTCCGCAAGTGATATATAGGTTAGGAATTTCTAAATGTACGGGAAGTTATGGTGAAACATTTCTTTGGAGTTTGTTGATCATGTTTTCTAATATGTCTATTTAATTCCATCTGAGAATCTAGAGTAATGTTTTGTTTAGAGTTTTTAAATCTTAGTTTGTTGACATGGATATTTTCTATATTTTAATTGTGATAAGTACATTTTCAAACTGTTAAGCGTATATCACTTACAGAAATTTAAATATCCTTGTTGGACTTATGTTCTCAATAATCTTATCTTGGTGGCTTTCGACCACATTAAGTTAAAACGATAACCGAAGTTAAGCAACGTCGAGCCTTGTCAGTACTTAGATGGGTGACCGCTTAGGTAAACCAGGTACTCAAAGCTTGGGCGTGTGGGTGGTGTAATGGTTAATGACTCAGAATTGTTAATCGGAGAGGCGAGTTCCAATTCAAATCAGGTTTGTTATATTAATTTACACGCAAATATTTTTGGGATGGGTATGAATCTGCTTATTTTCCACATATATGGATTAATTAGTAAAAATTAAAATAAAAATGTGTACAAAAATATTTAGATTTCGTCATTAAATAACCTATAGAATTGTTGATATGCTGCTAAACAAGAGCAACCAACCAACATCTTGATTTCCACAATTTTTGTCTATTTTTTTTTTTTGCATTTGGTCATAAACAGGTTATGTTATCTGATGGTGTCTTGTATCGTGTTTACTGGCCTGTTTTATTTTATTTTTTTTTCACTTTGATCATGAATATGATTTCAGTTTCTGACGTCTTGCAAAATGGAGTGTACATGGAAGCTTGATCCGAGATCAGAATTTCATTTTTCTGTATTTTGGTAATTGGAGAGATAGATTTGTCGGTGAAATCTGCAAAATAAATTTTCCTTGGTAGGGAATATCGAGCTTTTTGTGTAATTAATTCGGGCTAGTTCTTTTTTATTTTATTACAACTAGATAGAATTGCTATACACTCGTCAAAAGTAGTAGAGAATTTAATTTCGTGGTTTCCAGCTTAGTTGGATCTTATCGTTAAAGTATACGACGAGGTATATATCCCTTCGCTAACACAAACTGAAAACATACGAATGCCTATTTTAAAGTGGAAGTCTCGTAAAAATATCAAAATAGTACGGTTCTATCGGCTCTGGTTTTTTAGCATGATTCATACGCCAGGGATTAACTTAATCTCCCATATTTTAGTAGAATAAAAAATGTCCTGCGTAGGAAGAACGACACTCTGGAATTGGTCAGTTAATTTCTGCCTCAAAAGATAAAAAAAAAAAAATATCGGCTGGGAGTTGGTATTTTTTTTCATTTGTCCATTCGAACTGAATATAGCACAAGCCTAAATTTAAAGTGGAAATCCCACGCGTACATGGGCGAGAGAAACCGATTGAAAAAATTGATACTTAGGCTTTTGATCACATTATTTTTGGCAGTGGCTCAGTACAAGAAGATTCCAGCCAACTGATGACTATTTTATAGAACGTTAGAATGCAAAGTATTTTTTTTAATCATGTCACCCCCACAAGCAAGGCGATAATGCCACTAGGACGCAAGTGGATACTGGGAGTGGAACAGAATGAGAAGACTCCAATGAGGAGAAAGAACAATGAAAGAAGAGGATTCAGGAAGACAGATGATGGTGATTGGCGTTGTATTTACATTTTTGAAGATGGTAGAAAGGGAATCAAGAAATCAGAATGGAACTTCACAGGCAAGAAGTAAAAGAAAGAAATATCAGAAATATCAGAAAATAAAATACGGTTGCATATTGCCAGTTCAACAGTAAAACGGTGAGATCTAATTACGAATCTAGCGGCACGATTAAATTCATGCATTCGACGGACACAAGGAGAAAGGCTTATCAGAACAATTGCCATAAAAATAGGTGTAGAAAAAAGAGGTAAAACACATCACGACGGTGAGAAAGTGACTGAAGTCGAGCCAGGTCATGGTCGATTATATTACAGACAGTTTGCTGTTTACAAAGGAAAAGAATATGTTAAATAATAAATATGCATACTGATAATTTAATACAATTGGAGTACAAGAAAATTGTGATGTGTTCCGATGCGACATTTTATGAGGCTGTTCGAATGAGACACGGATTTTATGATCCCGGAAGTGAGTCTGGCAATAAAGTTTCGTGAGGTCTACTGGTGGTTTTCCAACGTTTTTTCGTCGTCTTTAACTGGACTTGTTTAGGTTCACTGGTCTTTCTAAATAATAATCACCCCATTACACATCAACCATCACTATTCAGGGATAACATGTACCTAAACACGACTTTATTTGAGAAGCATTTTAAAGAAACTTTCCATAAAGATGTAGTCTCTCCTTTCAAATAAATTATAACAATCAAGCATTTGTTATGAGTATTAAGTATTGATTAAAAAATTATTACATAACAACTCTGTGCCTAAACTGATGAAACAACTATTTATTTATTTCTGTCCTATTATTGAGTCTGATCAGTTCGACAATGTCAAATTGGCTCATGATCTTAAAAATGATCTACCATCAGTTGTTAACTGGGGGGGTGGGAAGGAATGGCTTTTTAATTTTTAGCCCTCGGAAACGAAATTGCTCTCTAATATTCATCTAAGAATTCCCTATCTGCTTTCCATCAGCATGGCTGATGCTAACCCTCGGCTCGTTGCGCATTCACGGGCTGACTTTTAGTGAAAAAAATATACTGAATCAGTTACTAAGTCTGCTGTTAGGAAAGTTGCTTCTAGATGAAGACAATCTTTCTCTCCAGAATCTAATTATATATCTATTAGTCTACCATTTAAGGGTTCCAACATTTTCAAGGTTTCTTATCAATGCATCATTCTAACCGATACTCGCGTTTTTATATCGCCCTTCTCCTTCTTACACATATATAATTCTATCTACAAGAACATTAGTCCGATTAAAAGAACGCAATGCGTTACACAGATTTGTTCCATTTTCTCATTTATTTGACTAACACTATGATAATTAGAATTATAAATATGACATTATACTCTATAAGATTATAGATTACTTTTCTTATATGCAGAAACACACGCACGCGCGCGCACACACACACACACACACATATATATATATATATATATATATATAAGCGTTTCACTCCAAGCAAATGCGGTAAGCAACTAGCACGCAAGGGGTTACAGCGAGTTGGAGATAGAGCAAATAGGAGTGATAGAGGAAAGGATGAAGAGAAGGATAGGGGATAGATCAAGGCATCTGGAGACGTCGATTGACATTACATTTGAATAGTTGGAGATTATAGCTATCAGGGAAACAGGAAAAGGGGAGGAAGTTCCAGAAGAGACGACTACATTTAACAGTTTCGACAGTGAAAGAGTGTGAGCGAGGTGCCAGCCTAGTAGAACGCTTAAATTCATGAAGTCTGGGAACCAGCGAAAGCAGCTCATCGGAGCAGTTACAATGAAAGTATTTGTAAAAGAAGGGAGGCGACGGCAAGTTTGTGAGAGCGACTGCAGGTGAGATGCCAGATCAGGGTCAATTACATTGGCGAGAAAAAATTTCCTGGCGCGTCACGAGGAGCCAACTTTCCTTGCGGTCCACATGCTATTAATGTAATATATATATATATATATATATATATATATATATATATATATATATATATATATATATATATATACTTTCTTCATATACATGCATAGATAGCGCATACACATATGCACTTTTATGTATGTTTATGTGTGCATACAAATATTTGATTCACGTACACATGGATAGATGTAGGCGTTTGTCACAAATATAAATAATTCATATTCCCCTGAACTATGATAATAATAGTCCTGTGCATGACTAAGCAAGCTTAGTCAAATATCTTTTACAGGGACGTTGGCGTGAAGAAATCCTCATCAAAATTATTATCGGTTCCTTATATAATGTACGGCCATTCATTGAGACTGTATCCCGAAGTAAACTTTAGATAGATAGATAGATAGATAGATAGATAGATAGATAGATAGATAGATAGATTTTTTTTTAATCATTTCACCCCAAGCCAGTCAACAAATCCAGACGCAGTGTGTTACATAGTGTAAAGAATAAAAGAAAATATTAAGGTGAGAGAACAATAAAAGAACAAGAATTACGAAGACAGAAGATAACGATTGACATTGCATTTAATTGTTTGAAGATCAAATTTCACCGGAAAGGACGAAGCAGATAAAAGAAAAAAACAAAAACTGTTAGCATAGAAATTACTGTTATATCTAGTGTAAAATTATCAGATCTTGACGACAATCTAGTAATGAATTTAAATTCATAAAGTGTACATTACATAGCAGAACAATTCCCATAAAAGTATTTATGGAAAAGTCACAGGAAAACTACTTTACGACGGTAGAAATGTCACTGAAGTCAAGATTCCAGCTCAGAATCAATGAAATTGCAGATTACTGATGAGATTTTTATAAGGGTTCTTGAAATATATAGCAGGAGCACCATACCATAATTTTGCAGTAATATATAATATCTGAACGAAAGTTAGTCTTACATTTTTGTAAGATAGATTCGCACGAGAAAATTGTCTAGTACGACATTGTAACCCAACCAAAGTGTTTCGATAAAATCTTTCCACTTCCTTTCAGCTGAAGATATTAACTTAAGAAGGCGCAACGAGTCGCTATACTGGAGGTTAGCATCAGCCATACTGAAGGGAGGTAAAAAAGATTTTCTCAGACGATTAATAGAGAACACTTTCGTTTTGGAAGCGTTAAAATTAACAAATTATTACTTGCCCCAGTTAAGAACAGAATATAGGACATTTCTTAGAGCATTTGTTAATTTGACCTTATCGAAATTATCGGACTTACTATTAAATAATAATATATATATATATATATATATATATATATATATATATATATATATATATCTTAGTTAATTACAGTCGCACAGACGATTACAAGTATTTTTATGTCGACACCATGAAAAGTCCCGGTATTTCATATTAAGTACTGTCGACAATTTTGAGAACCTTCTTTATGATACTTTAATATGTCATCATATCGAATCGTTTTATAGTATTATTGATTTTATTAGCGCTGTCCATCGTTTCGACGTTCCATTCTTCCGTTATGCCTTTCAATGGTATTCTATTCTATACTAAGGAAGAGGTTAGCATGGTGGAGCAAGAAACATTATGTGATTGTTGGCAATAGGTAGATATTCGGGTACAACTAAGAAATTCGATTTTCAAAAAAAATATTAAATTCTGACGAAATATTTTTATCAAATGTAGCAAATTTGTTCCGGCAATTCTCATCGGAATCCTTGATATGAGAAGTTATTATTATGGGCCTAAAAATTTGGACCAGTCTGTTTATGTTGGTTTTCATGTTTCAACCATCGCAACTGGCCGTCTTCATTTGTTTGTAAACGCACTTGGTATTCTTTGCATTTTTAATTTAACTCATTACTGAATATACGGGAGTAAATTTTCTTATTCACCTTTCCCATGCTTAAGTGATATTTGATATAATTTAATACTCACCAGTTATATTCGCCTTTATTCTGGTTGCCTGGTTGATGACAGTTCATCCCTGGGGCAAGGAGTGCTGAAAGTCACATACAATGATTTATTTGAAGAAGCAGATAAGCGACATATCGATGACTCGTGTTTATTAATGGATATTAAATAGCCTCGAAGCATGAAACAAAAGCGATCTTGATAGTCAACTGCTGGTCCCTTTCTTTTAACAGGGTTTAAAATATATCATTTATCTTTTATGAGTAGTCTAAAAGAAAGCCTTTTTTTAATATATTGTCGCATTTTTGTTTCTTTTTTTTTTTCATTTCAGCCTCGTTTTCATATCTTGTTAGTTTTTGCTATTTTACTTTATTGCATTTCAAATTCGGTTTTACATTTAGAATTTCCACCAATTCTGCGGTATTGGTTTCCTTTCTTTTCTCATATTAATTTGTCTTTTGTTTTCCTTTTCTTTCTATCCTTCTTTATACTTTCATTTCAATTTTCTCCCTATCTGCTGTTTTTTTTTACATTTCTTCTCCTTCTCATTGTTTTACTCAACTTTTCTTTTTCTTTCTTTCGTTTTTAATGTTTACCGATTGTTCGCCTTTTTCTTTATCCTTTCTTTCTTGTCTTTTCTTTTTCTCTTGTTATTTTTACTGTAATACATTTGTCTTTTCTATGCTTGCGCACATTTTTCTTTGTCCTTTCTTTATTCTCGATTCGTTATCATTGCTAATTTATTTTCTTTCTTTTATATTTATTTTATTCCAACTCGGCACGTTTTTCTTTAAATTTCAATCTAATCTTTCTCCTTCTGAAACTTTCTATTCTTTTCGTCGTTCATTTTTCATATTTCCCTATTCTACATTCTTTTCCATATTTTTTTACCTGTATTCCTTACTTTTTCATTCATTCATCCAAACGTGGATTTTTAATTTTATTCTACTATAATTTTTTATATATTTCATTGTTTTCATATCTTACAGAGCTTTTTTTTCTTGTTCCCTTATTTCTTCTGTCTTGTTCCTTAATTTGTAGTCTCTTTCTTTCATTTGCTTTCTGATTAATTCTCCTGGTGGCTAAAAGTTTCTTACTTTTATCCATGCTTTTACTTTGTTATGGTTTCCTCACAGCTTGGAGGTAAAAAAGGCAGGCTTTTCTCGTTGTCAATGTCTACTTTTGCTGCTATTGATACTTTTCTATTTTTTTCCATCGTTACAGTTGTAGAACAATTTTGTTGCTTTCTTTTTGAAGATCATTTATTTCTGGTTCATTTCATTCTTTCTTTCATTCTACTTTTCTAGCTTTTATTCACTCTGTCTTTCTTTCATATTTCTGACACGTCTATTTAAATTATAATCACCTCAGTTAATCATTTATCAATCACTCGTTTTATTATAGTTTTTTTTCTTTTATCTTATTATCCATTGCTTTATTTTACTTCTTTTCTTTCACTCCAGGCTCCTTTAATTTTTTAAAGCTCCATTATTTTATGCAGTTTATTTTACTTTTGCTTATTGTCGACTTCAATCTTGTTTTATTCTATTTAGGGTTTCCTTCATGTTCTTGCTTCTTTCATTCCTGCTTTATTCTTCGTATTTCTTTATTTCATTCTCATTCAAATCAATTTGTTTTGCTTTGTGAATATAGCCAGCAAAGCATTAGCTAGCCCCCCACTTTTACCCACTAAATAGAAGAAATGTCTGATTCATTTCTTTTCAAAATATCTGGTTCATATAATCGCACCAAACATTGTTGCCAAGAATTCTTATTTAAAAAAACAAAACAAAAAACACCAAAGACTTTTTACCAATTCATCTCATGTCACCTGCTGTCAAAATTCGGGACACGTTTACCAAATGGCAAAAGATGAAGGATCAACATTTTTCTTTGTTATTTTTTTCTTTAAATTAGAGATAAGAAAAAGTTATTACTTTTTCTTTTTCTTTTCGCTTTTCACAGATCAAAGAATAAACACTGATCACGATTTTACTGACGTTTAACTTATGATTTAGACGAAGATAACAAACTTCTATACTACATCACAAGCAGTTCGGCTAAAGTCAAATTCCTATATTCAGTAAAAAAAATAATCAGAATAAAATGTTTTCCTTCCAACTCACGGAAGAATTAGTAAGCAGAATACATTTTGTAAGTCCTTGATTTTTTTCCGAAAACATCTTCAGAAAGTAAACAAGTCATTTGAGATAAAAATATGCACGGATATATATATATATATATATATATATATATATATATATATATATATATATTACATGCATATACCCACGACAAAACTCTACATCTTGTTTCAACGTTAAAATTCTTTTTAACGTATCATCAGGTGGGAATTCACGATGCTACTAAAATATTTTATTCAGAGATGCAGTTAATGAAGCACATCTTCCACTTCCGTCACTGGAAATTTCCCATAAATGTTAAAAAAAAGAAAGAATTTACATGTGGTGAAATTAGTAACAGCGACAGGGAGAAGAAAAAATAATCCGGATATGTGTAAAGGATAGCGGCTCGGATTGAGGAAACGAAGAGCCGAGTTCGAATTCCAGTCGAATCCATTACATTCACTTTCGTGCTAATAAACTTGGGAAAGTTATTTATCCTCTTCTCCGCCAATGGCAAATAGCAGGACTGACTCGGTTCTATAGCCTTTCATGGCACTTGGTCTGCCGCAGAAAAAATGGCAACCTACTGCGGATAAAAAATCTGCCTCGTCAGTGTATCAAAATATACATGATCGCCTACGCGTGTATCACGCGTGGCACATAATTGACTGATTCCGAACTGTCCAATTGCTTCTTTGCTCAGTCTTTTCTACCACTTCTAAATTCCATCCGATCCTCTCCTTAGAAGCGGTCATATGTGCCCTCAACAGAGAAATAAGGGAATATATCATACACTCAACTGTGTCAAATAGATAACAGTGTATATTTATGACATGACCGCAGACATTAAATAACATTGGTCAATATAAACCATTTTCTGCTGTGCACAACAAAATTGATCAACGAAATGAGATCGTAGAATTGCGGGGTTGAATCAATGAAAGTTCAATAGGAAAGTTCCATATAGGAAAATAATCAGCAAAGATTTATAGACAGACATTTAGTAGAAAGGTAAAAAAAAAGAAAAATAGGTATATACTTATATATTTTTAGAACATAATAGTACCATTTCCGAAGAGGACAGTTTTAATGATTTGTGTTGTTGGTAACATTCTGCATTAAATAAATCCGTATGGTAAATATTTTGTTGGCAGCAAGTAACAAAGACAGAAACATTTTGAGTTGTAGATTTGATTTTGAAGGACTTTTTAAAGTTTCATACCAGCTTGCGATAAAATAACGACTTACAATGTGGTGTAATGGGAGACTAGATTCTATAAAAATAGAAAAAAAATATCTATATTTGTTTGAACATACATTTTGAATTACAGGAATAAATATACAAAAAAGCAGACGAACACCGTGTATGCATATATATATATATATATATATATATATATATATATATATATATATATATATATATATATATATATATATATATATATATATATATATATATATAAGAAAAAAATACTCTTAATATGTGCTACATTTATGGGATAAAGTGCTCAATATTAGGGATAGAGCGTGAGTGAATATAAAAGTGAACATAGTAGTCAACACTTATAGGCGACAGTCTGTTTCATGCTAGATGCAATCGGCAAGTTCATATATATATATATATATATATATATATATATATATATATATATAAAAATTTATTTAAAATATGATTCAACACGCTACATAAGAGGTCTCATGTTTCAAAACAAGAGTCTAAAACTTCAATATAATTATTTGAATTAAATTGAATTAAAGTAAGCTCTGTTCCATCTTCAAGCGAAATTTTTTTTGCAATAACTTATTTCTGAAATTTACGTGTTTTAGTAGCATATTCATAATTGAAATCAAAATTTCCATGGTAGCAGCCAGGGCGATTGTTTAAATAGGGAGGGGTGTTAGGTGTTAATAATTTGTATCAGTATCGAGTTACATTCATAGATGCCAAGTCAGGATAAGGTAGGCGTGTCTAAATTTAAAACGGAAGATGTTTTCGCCTAGTCTGGTTTACGTGTCTATGGAGATTTTTTTTTTATTTCTTTATGAAAGGGTTTTGTGTATATAAAAACTGCCGTAACATTTGTTTTTTGACGACTTTATAAAGGGTTATCTTTTTTTGTAGGGTATTCAAACTATTTATTAGGGCTATGGATTATAAACATTATATTATTGTATGCTTGTTTTTAAGCTAATTATTCAATGCAAAAATTTGATGATGTCGGCAAAAAAACCGTTAACTCATGTCTATTGTTTAATAGATTTTTATTATTTAACTTAATAATGTGTAGTTTTTCATGTAGGCATACAGGGCATGGGTCATCCCAAGTTTACAAGTTCTAGTCCTGTTTATAATTTTCCATTTTACTTTAGGTGTCCTATTTATTTCCTTCAAATGCCAAAAATATTTAGATAGAAAAGTCTGATTTATTTATATTGTTGAAAGAGTACTTATGCTGCCTCCATTTGGCTTTAAATTCATTCTTCGTAGAGCCAATGTGCATCATATTAGTATTAGGACTCTCAGTGGAAGAAATAGTACATTTGCATACCACAGATTTGATGCAGCATTTATTTTCTAATGGGCAGTCTTCTGGGTTTCTACAATCACACAATTTTTCCCTGTTATTGTCTAATTTGAGAGTAGGGTTTTTATTAATACTATTCAGGCATGGGGATTTGTTCAGGATTTTATTATTGTGTTTTTTTATTATACTTTCTAGATTTTCAGTGCAGCTGTAACTCAGTTTTAGGGTGTTCTTATTAAATATATTACTAAGCCTACTATTGGTGGGGAAGTGTTTTTCAATTAAAGCTAGGAATTTCTGTCCTAGTTTAATACCAACCATTTGGTTGAACGGAGGGGTATACCATATGATTTTTCTTTTCCTGTTTTTTTTTCTGGCTAGTGCGATTGTTTCTATAGTTAATGTTTGCATTTTTGTAGCACCTATAATACATTTCTTTGGATTAAGAGGTTTTATTGTTAGGAAAGTCTATAATATCTATTTTTTCTTCTAAACATAAGTTATATGGATCATGTAAGGAATTACAGGTTGTAGTTATTTTTAATATTTCAGGATATATATATATATATATATATATATATATATATATATATATCCATTTACTAAAAGACTAAAATGCATCGGACTTTCTACCCGGGTTTAAACCGCAAGGTTTCCTGAGGCAATTAGAATAATTGTTCAGGTTCAAGGTTCCTTGTTTTACTTGCCCGAGGAAACTTTGTGGTTGAAACCCGGTTAGTAAGGAAGACTTCATTTTAATGTTTAAAAACTGTTTTTCTCTGCATTTTCTATTTTGGAATTATGGATTGAGCACTTTTTAGTTTTTATAACTTTTAGGCTGTTTTCAGCTTCCTATTATAGTATTATATATATATATATATATATATATATATATATATATATATATATATATATATATATGTGTGTGTGTGTGTGTCTGTCTGTGTGCGCTCTTGTGTATGACGGACTTTGTAGCGTCCTTGCATTCACAAAATCTTGATCTTCTAATATATAAGTATATATCATTGAATATATATATATATATAGAGAGAGAGAGAGAGACAGACAGATAGACAGACAGACAGACAGAGAGATAGATAGGTGTTATATATATATTTATTTATATATATATATATATATATATATATAGAGAGAGAGAGACAGACAGACAGATAGATAGATAGATAGGTGTTATATATATATATATATATATATATATATATATAGAGAGAGAGAGAGAGAGAGACAGACAGACAGACAGACAGACAGACAGAGAGATAGATAGGTGTTATATATATATTTATTTTATATATATATATATATAGAGAGAGAGAGACAGACAGACAGACAGACAGTGAGATAGATAGGTGTTATATATATATATATATATATATATATATATATATATATTGTATTTCCATTGTTATCTTTCGCGTGTCATTAATGGAGTGAAGTTTCGTTTGAGATGTGTTAAAATTGACAAGGCATTTTTTGTCCCAGATAACGACTGACTTGAGATCGTTTTTGTCAGTGGCTGCCATTTTGACTTTGTCGGTCTGATGGTATCTAGGAAGGAGTAAATGATTGTGCCGTCAGCGTAGATGCCAAGTTGGGAGCTGATGTCATCCGAAATATCGTTAATGAAAATTAAAACAACGGAGAAACAATAATGGAAGTAAAAAAAAAAGTAACTGATGTCATATTGAAGTAAGTGAAAGTAGAAGTGTAAAATAAAAGTAAAATAACACCAGGTCCCCGGTAATAACATCGGAATAAATGACAAAGATGGTGTTGTCGAATATGTAACAGTTCCCCTTATTTCCTGTTCATATATAACGCAAATCCCATGAAATCTTCAATATCAGTTGTTAACAGACCATTGGAGGTTCCATGATGACGCGTGGTGTGTGCGCATTATATACGTTGAGTCTCTCCTGGTTTATCTAAACCCTTCATTCTAATGGCATTTCTTCCATTTCATTATCTCCATGTTTTCCAGTAACCATTGGTTATTCTAGAAAAATAATACTACAAATTGTTTTGAGAATTAAACTGGAGACATTCAAAGAATGTTATGGCAACTTCATTTACTAGATATTGAACATTTAGTGCAGGTACGCAACCTTCTGCCGATTCAAATAAGAGAGATGTTTGTGGAGATTGTCTGGTTCGACATCTCTATAAAATTCATCCAGCCATTTGTTGAATCGACGCTAGCTCGAAATGCCGCACTTCGTTGGCTCTTCGGGGAGCTCATGATTTTGTCAAAACAGGGTAGACGTCGTTACATTCCTATATATGTTAAGCCAAATTTGAAAACGTCATAATCTACGATGTTCTGATTGTATGTACGATAATTAATATTTCTGTCAAAGAAACTAGCAGAGCACTAATACCTAATTAAGTAAACGCTGTTGTTATCCAAATCTCTGTCCCGAAGATAGGCATGTTAATGATATATCCATTAAGCCGACGTTGTAAAGCTTGATTTTTTAAGTTTTTAATTGTTCAGATTTCTCTCTTTCAGAAGTGTCAACACTTTCTTAATTATGTTTCAATATTAATAGTTGATTTAATTATTA
>CAHIKZ030002224.1:4112500-4137500 GCA_903632075.3 Acanthosepion pharaonis | reverse complement strand
TTAAATCCATGAGAAAATATGTTTTATTTTCTTTCATTTGCAAATTGCCATGTGTTGATTTTCCACATGTTATTACTTCTTTGACTGAATCTTTCTTAATTTCTGTTTATTTCTTCCTTATTCGTTTTCCTATGCCCTCCTTATTGCTTCGCCTTTTCATTCTATTTTTCTTATGGATTTTAACCATAATTCCAGAGATTTGTAACACCGGTGCAGATGGAGGAAATTAATTTTAGCTCTTAAAAATTCTGTATTTTTGCTAATTTCTCCAAAAAACTAATACGACATCTATTCACGCAAGTTCGCCAGCGAGTTCATTCGTTCTTTTCACACATCTCTCTTATCTTCTATCTGCCCAGTAAGTATCAAATTTGTCATGACCTTTTTCCTTATTATATGTCCCAGCAATTTCTACAGCCTCTTGTTGATGTAAGTATAAAGATTCTACTTTTTTTTA
The DNA here is from genome assembly GCA_903632075.3 of Acanthosepion pharaonis. Classification (NCBI taxonomy): domain Eukaryota; kingdom Metazoa; phylum Mollusca; class Cephalopoda; order Sepiida; family Sepiidae; genus Acanthosepion; species Acanthosepion pharaonis. Next base: position 4,137,043 of record CAHIKZ030002224.1, on the reverse strand, counting down.
TTGTCTCTAGAACTTCGTCGTTGTTAACATGTTCAGTTTATCGATTTCTGGACATTCTTCTATAGAAACATATTTCTCTTGCTTCAAAAATCTTGGTGATGAATACGCTACTTCTTCTAATTCAGGTATCGTTGAGATTAGACTGTTGAGAAACTAAGGTAACCTTAGCATATCTAGAGTATTATCATAGAATTTTATCCGTGTAGGATTTATTTTGATTAAAATAGAATTACTAATGTTATATTGCTTTGGGAAGATGTGCAAATATTAATTTGCATATACAATCATTTAATGCGAGCCTGCCAAATTACTTCTATTTTTAAATTTTAGCAAATTGAAACATGCATTCAGAATGTTATTGTCTGTCAGTATGTATCGTGTGTAACAGCAAAATTGTCAAAATCGTGTAACAGCGTTATTGTCGATTACACAAAAGTTTAATATCTAAAAAAAATCCGCTAAATTGAATTTCTTTTTTTCAAGGTTTTCAGATAAAATGGTTAGACATCTTATTAACATTTGTTGTAAGAATCAATGAAAAACTCCTTGAGATATTTAGCTAGAAAGAGAAAAGGTTAAAATCGTTTTGTGTCAGATACTGTCGTCCTAAATGAGCAATGATGAGAGAAAAAGGTCATTCAGGCCTACAGTAATGGTACCAATATTAATACCCTTGCTTCTATCTTCAAAGCCCATTCACGAACTGTCATGACAGACAGTTTAAAAGAGAGGGAGCAGTAGACAAAAAAAAATGGATGAGGAGATCACAACAGGATCAGTGATCATCATTTCAATTTAGAGGTAAAGTGATCAATTAGAAAAGATCCAACTCAGTCCATAAGATATGTGGCTTGGGAGAGAGGAATATCAATTATGACAATCCAAAGAGAAATAATAAAAAAAACCTGTGAGGCACATTGTTACTCCATGTTAGAAATTCAGAAGATTAGAGAGGATGAAGATCATCTTTAACAATTTGAAATTTATCCTGGAATATATATATATATATATATATATATATATATATATATATATATATATATATATATGAACTAAATTGCAATCAAAAGATTTCCTTACTCTGAAATTAATCCGAGATTTTAATTTACTATTGGACGATTTCAATACATTTTCACTTGCATAATTATACATTTTAGTATTCAGTGAAAAATGTCCAATAGTATCATTAAAATCTCAAAATTTCAGTACGATATCATTAATTAATTCAGAGATAGTATGGTTCAAACGTAGTCTAACATCTGAACAATTTTGCTTTTACCCGATTTGGATAATTTTGCTGTTATACGTTGTATATAGGCAATATGTAATTCTGTTTGCTATTACGATAAATTAGGGCCTTGTTATCCCCGTTGGATAGGTTCAAGTTGCCAATATTCATATTGGAATCCACACACAATGCCGGGCCATTTTTATTAGATTCATAAATTATGATTAGAAAAATTCATGTTATTTAAAACAAAATAATTATTTTTTAAAATTTATTTTTCTATTTTCTCTATGAAGTAAGAAAAGGATTTTATTCTAAAAGTAAAACCAAAAAATTGTCGATTAATTAAAACGGACAATTAAAATCAATGTTTATTTTCTATGTACGACAAAAGACGTGTTAATTAAAATATTTAAATATCTTCTTTGATGTTTTAATTTTGTATTTAATTGCATGCAAATAGCGTAAAAATGCATCAAATACGATTTAGATTGTTTTAACTTCAATATATTTGAGCAATCACGAATAAACCGGTCATGATATTATCAACACCTGTGAAAAGGCAAATTTGATTAAAATAGAATAGCTAGCCATCGGAAAAATAAAAAAAAACTTCAATTTAATGATTACTTTATTACACACTAGCAAAATATTACATATATTTTATTTAAAATATCAAGAAAAATAGATTTCGATCCGCCGACTGGTTGTAACCCAAAAATTTTTAGATGACTTTTAAATAATGCGCTTAAACTCAGAAAATTAAATCAGGATTTAAATTTAATACAAAAAATGGGGAAAATATATTAACAACTGTCGACGTGGAGATGGCGAGGACGTTGACTTGGAATCAATAGGGTGGCGGGGCGGTTGCGAAGATGATTAATGAGGCTGATCTTCGCTCTGTAAAAGTCTTTTGCTGTAACGATATATTGGATTCTGGGGGATGAACCAGGCTGGGAGCAGAGCACTCTCGATCTTTTCTCTTCTAGCGTCTCAGTTATTTGTCCCTCCTTCTTTCTCTCTTCGATATCAGACAATCAAGACCTTACAAGGGAAAGCCAGACGGCACGGTTCTCACCAGACACTTACCAGGTGGAATGGCTAATTTATATATATATATATATATATATATATATATATATATATATATATATATATATATCTTACTCATTATAAAACGTGTGTGTTGTGTGTGTGTGTGTGTGTGTGTTGTACGTTTATATATTGGATCGGATTTCCTACATTTTTCAACCGATTTCAACAAACTTCACAGAACTTTGTAAAATTACCTTGCAGTGGTTCTGACAGCGCCAAAATTGGAAAAACACAATTGTTTCTGCACGAAATCAATTTGAAAAAAAAGATTAAGAGGCATTAATGAAAGGGGGACAACTCATATCGAGTTATACTTATTAATATCGAGTTATCGATTTATACTTATTATAAAACGTTGGTTGTTTTGTTTTGTGTGTGTGTGTGTGTGTGTGTGTGTGTGTGTGTTTATATATATATGGAATCGGATTTCTTACAGTTTTCAACCGATTTCAACAAAACTTCACTTGTTTTTGGCAGGTAGTGTTTCTTATTATCTTCCACACATTTTTCTTTATTTTTACATTCAGAATGCTTTAAAAATTCCATTTACAAGACAATTGTTTATAATAAAATTCTATTCAGTCGGTAGACTCATAACGATTGGAAACAATGTTTTTGTTTGAGTTTGGGTTTGACCAATTCGTAAAAAAAAAAAAAAAAAACTAATTAAGACATGCGTGTCCGTCAACCTTAAACAATAATCTTTGTCAATTTTATTTTTCAGTCTTTATGATGGTCGGTACTTGATCTATCTCTTACTGTTACATCCCCGGGCTCTACTGCTAGTATATATATATATATATATATATATATATATATATATATATATATATATATATATATATGTGTGTGTGTAGTAAAGAACTGTCAGATTTATAATCCAAAGTTCTTTAGTATTTTTGTTTTAGTATAAAGAACAGTGTTCGATACAATGTGAAACGTAATCTTAGATTATTTATTTAAATAAATATGTCCCCATCGTGACACAGAAATTAGTATTTTTCAAAACCGCAACTCAATTTCAAAATTAAATTTCAAATTTAGAACACAGTTTCATTCTCAAGCGAACCTTAACATCGCTTGAGAATGAAACAGTGATAAGTCGCGATGGAACATATTTTTTAAAAATAATTAAAAATATATATATATATATATATATATATATATATATATATATATACATATATATATATAAAATATATATATACATACATATATATATATATACATACATACATATAATATATAGATTCTATAATATATAAAATATATATATACAGATATATTCTATATCTATATATATATATACATACATATATATATATATATATATATATATATATATATATATATATATATATATATATATATATATATATGAAAAATATGACGTCAGTTCTTCATCTCCAAAAGTTCACTGCACATATCAATAGGAAGAAAATGTTTCAGAATTTCCAATCTGCCCGTCAATGTTCTTTCTTTCTCAGTTGTAACATTCTATCTTTGAATACGAGCAGCTATATATTCTTCATAAAAGCTTCAGCGATGTTTTCTGTCTCTCATGTTATCCTGTGAACGAGGCAGACACGATGCTGTTCTATATAACGCTGCATGAATAATCACCATTACAATATTCTAAAACCATTTAGCTGATCTATTTTTAGTTTCGCGCAATTTCTTGGCTTCACAAGTCTTGAAGTTGTTGGTTTCTGGGATACAGATTCGTTATGGACAAGAGCGTGGTTGCTGTCCAAAAGGCGAATAGAGAAGCTCTTGAATAGATTAATCTTAATCTGGTGGACGAACCGTCTTAAATATGACAGACTATAAATCTCTGAAATTTCTATTCGAATACAAAAAATTCATTTCAAAGGTGCGATATCACAATTAATAAATAAGTATACTATTCGGTAATTCTGAGATGTTTGCTTTCGTTTTCTTTTATCAAGTGATAACTTCAACTAATATATATATATATATATATATATATATATATATATATATATATATATATATATATAAATATATATGTTGAATTTCATACAAAATGTGTATGCTCATACATATGTGTATGGTCTATATATCAAATGTCATACTGTCTATACATCTACGCATTTATATGTTGTCTGCGTATTTCAGACATGCATACAAATGACGTATGTATAATAACACCAATACACAAAACCAAAAATTTTAAAAAAATAATCAGTTTGTCTGACGATCGCAAAGATCAAATGTCATCAATGTCCAAATATGTTTATATCTCTGACTTGAGTCCTTTCTAATAAATACCACGATAAATAAATAATTATATATATATATATGTATATATATATATATATTTATATATACCTCATCAAAATGTATATATATATATATATATATATATATATATATATATATACAAAAAGACTTGTACCCACAGAAATGACATTTAAACACGACGATGGATCATTCCCACTAACAAAGGCAATAATTGGTAAAATGCAAAAAATAATCAAGACAATAATAACAAAGAAAAAAGAAAAATTTAAAAAAAATAATTTTAATTTGTCTAACGAATCGCAAAATATAAATAGAAACCCCTCGCTTAATCGTAAGTGACAAAATCACATTTTGTCTACATAATTTTAACCTGAAATATGGATTGGTCTATCTCTGACTTGAGAATTGCTTTCTAATAAGTCATGGCTGTCCAGCAAATATTGCCCATTATAAATTTTATATTGCATATAAAATTTGGTTTAATGATTGAACGCAAATATAACATATATATATATATATATATATTTAAATTTATATACAACAAATCTTTTGAAAATGTATATATATATATATATATATATTTTGTTTGAAAAACAGTGAAATTACCAGCATTGTAACATGGGATATCCATTACAACAGCTTTCCTGCTAAACAAAATAACATTAAACAAATGGATATTATGCAAGTTCTTCATATTAGCAAGTTCTTCAACTAACAAACTAGGAGAAGAGATCAACAAAGCGCGATGAAACAGGGTCGAAATTAGACCAATTTCCAGGGCCTTGGGAACAAAAGAATTCCAACTTGTGTATACGCCTGGGATTGTGAGTTTACGGAAGACGCTGGTATAGAATACACCATTCTTGCTCTCAACGAGAGTGCAATGTCCGATCACTTTCAACCTCCATAGTAATTTGAAGATAAGGATGGAGATTATCAAGTTCCACGAAGAATTATGTAACATCAGTGGCGGAATCAAAAAATGACAATGTCTCATCAACATATGAGATGAACATTAAGCAATGTTGACAATGCATTTTAAAATCATTCATAACTTTTATACGTTAAAATCAACAGTTTTCTGCAAAAAACCTTATACTTACAAATAGGTTTATCTTGCTGCTTTGTGAAGAAAGTTAAGTAAAGGATGTATTTCCGTTCACGACAATCTTAAACTACTGCTATCCAGGGTTAACTGTTATATTTAACACTTCTTGACTTCTCTTACGCTCATAAAGCTCTACATTGAGTTGCTCTTGGGCCTGGTATTGGATGAACATTAGTATAAAAATGCCCTGGTGAAGTGAATCCCATATTATACACCCAATGAAAATAGAGTGGAGTTTAGAGTGACTGTAGAAACAAACTGCAGTCGCATCATCAGTAAATGAATCAAGAAATATTTGCTAAAATGTAGATTTCTTGATGCATTTATTGTGTAAAGTTATTTACAATATTTACGGTGGAATAACGGATAGCGGCTCGGATTGAGGAATCGGAGAGCCGTGTTCGAATTCCATTCACTTACGTGCTAATTCTCTTGGGAAAGGTATGAATCCTCTTCTTCTCCCCCACCATCTATGGGTAAATAGCCGAACAGACATGCAACTAATCACTGAGAAGGACAAATCTGAAATCAAAACCTACGGACGGTCAATTGGTGACCCCCAGGCACGTTTAAACATGTATCAACATGGTAATTTCCTTTCGTCTTTCAATGATAATGTTATTAAGCTTATCAGACAATATAAAAGGAACTTACTTAAAATAAATAGCCAAAACTATATTTTTTAATGAAACATGCATTAATGAACAATTTCTGCATATATATATATATATATATATATATATATATATATATATATATATATATATATATATATATATATATATACACACGCTTCGGGTACGAAATAAAGCTAGTTTATATTAATCCTCGGCTTACCTCAATTGGTAAAAAGCACGCTTCGCATATCCAGAATGAATACAGGTTTGTTTCTGTCGAAAAGTACATATTTTTAATTTGGATGAATTTCTCGCTCTCTAGGCCGATTAACATTCATTCCAGTTCCACAATTATAAAGGAACGACAAATCAAACAGTTGTATTCACTAAAAATAACGTTTATCGTTAATAATAATTTGTGATGCTTTCTACAACGCCATGTTTCTATAATCATTCATCAGCGAAAGAGCAGTATAGATTCACCAGTTGATTTGAGAGAAGTCCTACACCCGACCAGATTTCTCTCCGACACCTTCATCACGTTCTCTTACTTATCTTCATTCTCTCTATTCTGTTTGTATTACTTTTACTTTTTTATAATTTGTTTGCTTTTAAATTTTTATTACCTATTCAAATTTTTCTATTCATTATTTTCCTATAGTGATTATTATTTAACATTGAAAATCATTATTGCCTCCGATGTTGGTTTAAAGGACATAAAAGAGACAATATAAAAAATATATGCCGAAAATCTTTCTTTCATCGAACAAAGGATAATCAACACAAAAGCAGTCAACAAATTTAGAAGAAAAGCCAATAAAATAATGACAAAGCCACAAACATATTTAAAGTATAACGTAGCAAATCGAAACTCACAGCCATCAATTCGATAATGCAGAGTATAATGATGACCTGAAGGATAAAATATAATTTATTTTTCTATCGATAATATTAGGTTTTTCAACACTGTGGACGATACTGATAAATGTTCTAAGAATTTATTTTTCTAAAACCAGTTTTTCTTCGTGTTTTTTTTAAATGATAGTCAATAATTTATTTAAGATATTATGAACAAAATTTTGAAAGAGTTTTCCTTGGAGGCATAAGTATATGTAAGCATGCATATCACTGGTGATCTCTGCGTTTTCATTATAATTTACTGATTGAACCGTTATGAAGTATCAGTTCTTGTATATGGCAGCGAATGGAGGACAATGTCCTCACAGATGAAGAGACTTCAAGTAACAGAAATGTCGTTCAATAGAATGATGATGATAAGACAATAGACCCAATATGTGAGCAAAGGACGAAGTTAAATAGACAATGGTGACAAAAAGGACATGTTTACTTAACACGGTGAAGAGACAATTTACTTTTCTGTAAGATATAATGTAGAAGGAGAGCTTGGAAAATTTAATACTCACAGGACATACTGGCGGTAAGAGTGACAAAGGAAAGCAACGTTCAATCCATCTTCTGAGCTTGAATAAATAGATGGGAGAGCGCTATAACGGGCAGGAAATTGTGGAGAGCCATCATTGCTAACGTTCTGAATGGACACGGCATATAAACGAAAAAGAATACATTTATCAGTTAGCCCAAATATCCAAATATCCTTTATTATTATTTTTATGTTAATTGAATTATTGTTATATTTAGATTTTAACTATGTTCAACAACTTTATTATTATGCTATAAGTCAAAAATGAATCTTTCTGTATTAATGTTATAAAAAAGGGGATCTATTGAAATTCGCCTGTCGTATATTAATTGAAATGGACATAGAGATCGTAGCAATTTCCTTGAACCATCGTTTGAGTAAATCATATAATTATCTTCACTTTTATTAAACCGATATTTTCCAGATCAAAGCTGGGATAAAAATGTTTTCGATACAATACGTGTGTATTGAGTATGTCGTATAATTTTGATCCGCGTTTTGTGTTCATATTTTATTTCTGTGAATTTCTGTATGGTTTCCATTGGGATATTTGGGTAATATATATATATATATATATATATATATATATATATATATATATATATATATATATATATATGTATAGTTTGTGTGTATCTATATATTTAATTCATAATATATATATATATATATATATATATATATATATATATGTATATATATAATTCAGAAAAAAAACTTGTTGAAAATACGCCTATATTTTTTCACGAAAATAATAAACATAAACTAAAAATTATCGCAGCTATTATAATAAAAAATTTGTAACCAAACCTTAATAAAATTAATTATGAATATTCCACAACTCTCTTACAATGTCTACAATAGACTGTTTGAAATGACAAGGTTTGCACTAATAGTTTAACTTTTTACTACACATTTCGTAAAATGACACCGTAATTAGTTACCCCCCTTTAATCGGTTTCAGCGGTCACGCACTGACGCAGCGTTCCTCACTCCACTTGTAAGAAATTTAACTTTCAGATAACACAACATTTTTGTCTTTGACAATAATTGTTGTGGATTCCGAGATGAAATCCGGTCTCCAATGAATGACAAACGCAGGAATGAAATATAACAAATAAATGTATTTACACAATACTACTATTGGTAAGACGGTTAGTAGATCCAGGAACGCGGTTAATAGCAAAAATAATATATATATATAGTCTGGTAAATCCAGTCTCGAAGTAGGACTTCCTTAGAGTCTACGTGCTTGTAACTGTGACTTCTACAAGTGGTTACCTCACACTATTACTCTACCTCCAACTCAATCACAATCTCAATCTCACTCTCTCTTTGCTCTGACTGACTCTGGGTATTTAACGGCAGCAGTCCAAGTACAAACTGGTCGAGTCCACTTGTATGAAAAAGGGGTGAACCCCATAACAATAATGAAGATTACAATATTAATCTTGTAATAAACAATACCCTAATGATGACATTGCTATGTTGAAAGTACTCGGAATAAACACAATATGAGCCAACACGGTGTTTTCCTCTCGTCTATTAATAACTGCATAACTAAAAGGTTATCCGCGCATATGAAAGAATCCTCTTGAAAATAAGTAGACAGAACATTAAATTATTCAAAGAAACATGTCTCTCTCACCTGCTTTCTCTCTCTCTGTCGCTCTCTTGATATATATATATATATATATATATATATATATATATATATATATATATATATATAAGAGAGAGAGAGAAACTCTCTGTGCATTCTCAAGCTAATAGTATCTGCTGAGTTGAAGAGGAAAGATTATATCGAATTAATTGCTAGGTTTCCCAAAAAGAAACTTGACTGTGTCGTGCAAGATAATTTTTATCTCCAGAAACTATCTTACATAGTTATAAGTCTACCATACATCCCCTCATTTTCTAGTTGAATCGTGGTTATATACATAACCGTACGTTCGATACTAACAGTTTCTTCGATCGCATTTCTCACAAGTCACTTCCGGTTCCTGCTGCTGAAATTGTTATTACGGCCTATCAAGTTTTGAGAGTTATTTAAAATCAGAAGTTATTTCAGATTGTGAGATATTTCGGAGATAATGATTTTTACTGATACAAACTCTACTAATTAACCCATAGCTGAAGAGAAGAGTTATATTCACATTTTTCCCAAGGGGTATTTGCGCGTAAGCGAATATAACGAATTCAACTGGAATTTGAACTCGGTTCTCCAATTTTCCAATCCGGACCATTATCCATGCTGAGTTATTTCCTCATAATTTTCCAAACTGTTCCTAGGGGGCGGGGGGCGTTCGCTAACACTATAAATACTTGGCGATATCTTTTCTCGCTCTCTTTTTACTTTTCCGCTTATAAGACAACAATGTAAATCTCTCGCAGAAGTTTGCGTTTTTCCCACATGAGAAACGCATGAACAATATGTACACAAACACTTGCGTATGCACATTCACTCAGTACACATACATTCGAGCAAAGATTTTCCACATTCATTTGTTACACACATTATTGTCATTTTCTCTTGTAAGTCTTCATTTGTTAATACATTATTATTTGTTTGTACATAGATATCGGTTCTTGTTTTTTCTTTACATTTCTTTATGTGGCCTCAGTTTGCCATTTCTGTTGTAGACATTTCAGAAGACAGACGTGTTTATCTCACAACGCGTATACTGGCCCGCAACCTCAGTTACAACAGCTGCAAATCCATGCTTACCTAACGTGGTATTCCCAAGAGGTCGTCCATCAAAGTACTGACCAACGTTAATTTTGCTTTAATTCGACGATCGTAAGAGGACCCGTGTTACAACGTGATACAGCACTAAGCATAAATTATCTACAAGAATTATTAAACTGCATATTATCACGATTCCTTTTGATTAATCAAAAATACTTGTTTTTAAGGTTTCACTTTTTTCTGTCTTAATGCTTAAAGAAAATAATATTAAAATAGATATTGTTTAATCATAATAAAATATGCTAAACTTACATTGTAATTAAATTATGTATTTTCCTGAGCACTTAAATAATATCATAAATTATATGTGTTCATAGAGACAAGGTGGTTTAATGGATAGTGGCTCGGATTGAGGAATTGGAAAGCCAAGTTCAAATTGCATTCAAATGCCTTACGTTCACTTACATGCTAATAACTTTGGGAAAAGGTAATAATCTACTTAGCAGTACAGATCGGGTTCTAAAGCCTGGGATGGCAACTGGTCTACTGCAGAAAGAAATGGCAACCTACTGCGGGAAAAAATTTACCTCGTCAGTCAGGTATCGAAAGATACATGATCGCCTAAGCGCGTGTCACGCTTGGCACATAACTGACTTGTTTTCTTTGGCAACGCTCACTTTTGTTACCATAACTACTTTCATTTCATTTTCTTATATAAAATCACCATATTTACATTTTATTTTATCATATTTTCCATGTAAAAATTATGTCGAGTAAAATGGAAACAAAGGAGATTACTGGTTTTGCATATTTTTACAAGCGAAACTTGCACATTGCTCTCTCTTGAGAAAAGCAAGCGATAAGAAATCGTAGTTTTCAAGCGAACACAGATTCTTTTTTTAGATTATTGAAACAAATACTTCTTGATCTACAGGTCCTTTCTGATCTTGAGTCGGGGTTAACTGAGCTGAGGTTAGTGCATAAACAGATTATTAGGTAAATAAGTCCTATTTGCTGGCATTAAACACTTCAGACAAATCGCAAAACTAGATCTCTCGGGCATTGAATTTGAAGTTGAGATGTCTGGTGAAATATTGTTTACATAGAAGCATTCGAATATCAATATTTAGTTTTAACCTAACTTCATAATATATCCTGACGTTTGAAATTCAATAAAACTGTGGTAATTTTTTTGGCTTAATATAGACGCCGAAGCAACATGTACTTATGACTAGACTAATTCTATAATATTGCGATATTAAATTTAGATATGGGAAGTAGAGAAAATAAATACATATGCATGATTAAATTGTCGCCATTTTATATATTAAATTTCGTGCATGCGCATTCTTTGTTTTTGATTTTGCCTACTGCACAGTATAGTAAGTTCAGTTAGGTACCGTCTGTCAGAAAATGCGCACACTGACGGAATTCACTCAGCCAGAAGTGGAAATGGCATGCTTTACTGCTTGGCATTCCCGGCTGAATCTCCAATACGAAGAATTCAGAATTTTTCGGTGTCAGTTTGAGGACAATGCAGAGGATTCGATAAGAGTTGGATGAGTCGTATGATGGTTACGAAGAAAATAACTCCCACATTTTTATCATAAGGGCCACAGATTTAAAATGGGGAGCTACATCATCAGCCTTGAGGGGGTAGAATCCAAAATCTTCAAATGATTGCTGGAACCAGCTATGTGAATAATTTTGATCCACTCTTTCGTATACGACTTGGCACAGGCTATATTCTCTACTAGGTGTGGAGCAATAGCCGATTCCATATTTGTAGAGGGAGGATAACATATGTTACTATTTTGCCATGTGGTATATATATATATATATATATATATATATATATATATATATATATATATATATATATATCTGTGTGTGTGTGTGTTTGTGTGTGTGTGTGAAAATATATAGAAAATAGGAAAGAACTCGTTAGGTAAATAATCCAAAATCCTTTTAGTATTTTTGTTATTATTTTAAAAAAATAGTGCACGATACAAAAGTAGAGCATAAATATAATTATTTATTTAAAAATATGATTCCAACGCTACATAAGAGTTCTCATGTTTCAAAAGAAGAGCCGAAAACTTCAATATAATTATTTGAATTAAATTGAATTAAAGTACCAAGCTCTGTTCCATCTTCAAGCGAAACTTTTTTGGAATCAAAAAATCTGAGTGACTGCCAGCAGCAGTGACGATGCAGACATTCTCCCGCAGAAGTTTGCCATTACTTTCTGCGGTAGACCAAGGTTATAGATCACGGTTTTTCCTGTTATTTACCTATAGATGGGGAGGGGAGAAAAAGAGGATTCATAGCTATGTCAAAGGTAGAGTACCTAAAAAGAATGTAATGGATTCGACTGAAATTCGAACTCGGCTCTCTGATTCCGCAATCAGAGTCGCTATACATTACTCCACCATGCCTACCCTATACGCAATTAAGGATCAATTTAAGTGTTTAAATTTAGTCCTAAGTCAATAGTCGAGTGGGTAAAAGCCTCGATTTGTGAATTTGTTGAGATAGTTGCTATAATTTCAATCCCTGTGTCGGGCAGTGTGTAAGTGCACTCAGTGGATACAGGCGAGTAATAACTCAACAGTACTATACGAGAACCCAAGACATGAACAGTGAAACGAGAACAGTCTACCCTCGTAGATTAAATAAAGGATTCAGTTCAGAATTCCCTGTAAGTTACCCCGATCGATGTACCTCTGAGGAAGGCCGGAAGACCGAAACGTCGTGAAGACAGTAGTTCGAATATAAATAGTGTCAATAAATTTACACAATAAATATTTAAAGAAATCTACATTTTATCAAATATTTGTTGATATATTTACAGATGAAACGACTACAGTTGCTTTGTATAGTAACTCTGCTCTGTTTTCCTTAAGTTGTATAATATGTGACTCACTTCACCATGGCTTTTTCTTACTAATATTCACTCAATACCAGGCCCAAGAGCCACTCAATGTAGATGCTTACTGCATGGTGATGTATGAGCATAAGAGAAGTCAGTAAGTGTTAGGTTATGTAGAAAATATAACGGTTAAGCCTGGATTTCAATAGTTTAAGATTGTAGTGATCGGAAAAGCAACATGCTTCTAGTATTTCTTTTTTTTCTTTTTCTTTTTTTTTTTTACAAAGCAGCGGGATTTGGGAAGAAGATTCCTGAGTGTGTCTTACGGTTTTAAATTTAGAGCTGTCTTTTTCTTAGAGAAATCCTATCTGCTCTAAATTCCAACTCATAGACGGGAGTTGTGGATAGAGACATTTAAATTGCTGTAATATTGAAAAACACTAATTGTAACTCTCTTCAAAATAAGACATTGAACGTTTTATTTATTTATTCTAAATACACACACACACACACACACATAAACACACACACACATATATATATATATATATATATATATATAGATAGATAGATAGATAGATAGATAGATAGATAGATAAAAAAACTGTCATTGAAATAGATATATCGACATGTCAAAATAAATAATTAACAGACTGAGACCGGTAAAATATAGGTAAATAGATAAAGATATTTGTATCAATTGATAGATAAATATATGACTTATATATATATATATATATATATATATATATAATTTTTCATAGACCTGTATAGACTTAGCTATATATGAGTAGACTAAAATAGATCTTAATAGACCAGAAAAGAAAAAAAAAACAACTTATAAAATGAAGATAGATAGATAGATAGATGGGGATAGACATGCATATGCTTCGATAACTACGTAGGAATAGAGTAAATGAAATCGTAATAGACCGAAAATGAAAAAGAAAATTTGATAGACACTTATATAGATTAAAAATATACAGACAGAATGATAGATATACAGATAGATAGATCTAAAGAGAGAGAGATAGACACACCTGAATAAATTTTGATAAAACTGTATACACTGAGATAGCTCTATATGAACAAACTAATTGATTTGAATAGACTGAGAAAGAAAAAGAAAGAGAATCATATAAACGAAAATACACAGATAGGTAGGTAGATAGATAGATAGATAGGTAGGTAGGTAGATAGATAGCTAGCTATCTAGCTAGCTAAGCTAGAGAGATAGATAGAAAAGAAAAGACTGAGACGTATACCGGAAGAACATCCTAAATCATAGAATTTACCCGAACTTGAACAAATGTTTCTCTTACAAAAGGAAGCCATTTGTTACGTGTAAAAATTCCAAGACAAAAAAAAAAAAAACATTATTATATTGAAATTCTTTCCAGCAAAATTATTTTACATCTTTATTTAATGCTATTTTTGCCAAAGGTTACACATGATTTTTTTTTATTGGACATCGATCTTGCTTAACACTAATATCTAAAACTTCGCACTTGGTGCGCATGCTCAGAAAAAAAGGGATATACATATTCGAACTCTTGTTATTATTCAGAATTTACATATTTTGTCTATTTTCTAGGTTTCTCTTAGTTATATGCCTAGCTATATTTTCTTTGCTTTATTTCTTCACTTATTCCTGGACATTTCCGCCATGTTAGTTTTATTTTTTTTGCAACTTGTGTAGTCAAACGCGAAGACTTTTTACAGTTTGAATCTCATATTTATTTACGCTTGCAGCACAAGTGGAAAATAATCGAATGCTTTTGTTGAACTTATTTAAAAGTTTATTTTCATGTTATCACACGGCTTCTGCTTTTTTAAATTGTTTTTCAAGAAGATTCATACTAAATCCGATGCTCTTTCATGAGCAGTTGACGTGCAGAACATGCAATAAAGGACTGATGCTCTTACGACTCTTTTAGATTTCCTTTGTTTAAAGAATATTTATTTCATTAGAAGGCGGCCAGAAAAATTAGCATACTCTTAGAACCAAACTTTTATGCTCCACAACAATCAGGCAACATCCTGTTTCATATTTTCCCATTTTTTTTTTTTTTTACCTTTTTCAAGATAACCCAGAAAGGGACTGAGAGCAGAATAATTTCAGTTAAAAGTCAGAACCCACCATTAAAATGTGCATGGTACTGATATGGAATTGAGAAAATATATATATATATATATATATATATATATATATATATATATATATATATATATATAAAATAGAAAAGAACAGTAAGATATATAATCCTGTGTTCTTATAGATATTTTATTTTTACAAAATAGTGTTCAATAAAATAAAATGAACCTAAGAGCCAGGAATAAGCCAAGGTTATTACTGGCTCTTTAGGATTTATTTTATTTATCCCAGCTCTACTTAGCGTTCTGAGCACTCTACGTTTTGGATTTATTAATCGTTTAGGTTTTTTTCTTTGGACTTAGGTTTCTACATATATATATATATATATATATATATATATATATATAAATTTTGCAAATTAATTGAAACAAAACGAATAATTCCGGTATTATTTACTTTTTTTTAGTATTTTTCCAATGAAACATGTTAGTACTTACCTTGTCCATTCCACAAAGTCGTTCCTTGACGATTGACCACAGATTCCCGATTGGATTTAAATCAGGAGAGTTAGCGTGTCAGTCTATAGTATTTTGATTTGCTCACGCCTAAGGCTTGCCGGTGTGTTCGTGTAAAGTTAAAATTTTTTGTACGCTTCCTTAGAGTAACGTTCACCGCAGACAATGTCCATAGGACAACTAATCGACAGTCGAGACAATAGTGTCTGGGAGTGATAAAAATCTGATGCAACCAATGATGACGCACTATTTTTCAAGGCCAAATACATTTCATCATGCACCTCAAAAATAGATTCATATTCCTGCATACCACTGAACATTGCCTAATCTGAGGAAAAATGGAAATCGATTAGACCCTGTCATTCCAGTGGATCTAAGACTGACCATATGGTGAAAGAACGTAAACTAACTAAAGCGGTTGTTTCAATTAATCTGCACAAGTGTATATATATATATATATATATATATATATATATATATATATATATATATATATATATATAGAGAGAGAGAGAGATAGATAGATAATCGGGAGGAATATGTTTCAGTTTTTGTAAAGCCATTTTTGTTAATCTTCTAATATGCCCAGTATGAATGTGGCTTTTAGTCCTGCTAGGGTTTTACACTCTGTAGTGCAGATGTGGCAAAGGTCGGTGCCCGTTGATAGCATTCTGCTGAATTATCATATGATAATTCAGTCCACCCCCTGTATCCCCTCTTTTAGCTCACTCGCATCAAGTAGAAATGCCGTATAACTTCTCTCGATCTGTGGTTTCTTTGATGAGTGCTGATGTCTGCCCAAGTTAGACGTGACCACATTCATTGCAGATGATATCAAAGTTTTCACTGATATTTTTTCCAGCTATACGCATCGAAATATTTGAAATATATGAAATAAACAAGTTATCTGTATTTATTCTCGAATTTATTTTCCAAACAGAATATATGTTCAATATATTTGGAGTCTCAGGTATTATATCAGAGTATTCCTTCTCTAAGAAACATGTCTTAAAGAAGAATAGCTCTTTCTCATTTCCGGTGGATCTATGTGTGCCCCATGTCTGCAGACCCTGTGACAATATTAATTGACCCATTTCCAGATGGCTTTCTAGCCATCCTATTCCCAATAAAGCCTGATGGAAGAATTAGTGTAGTCAACAATACTCTATATGTGGGAAGTAGTACTCAATTACATGGTAATAGTAATACTGATAACACGACCATATATATGCATATATGATGATTGTCGATTCGTTAAGCAACAATGATAATTGTTCAGATGTTTGATCATTTTGTCTATATCATGGTCGCTTTTTATGGAGAACAGATTTAAACTGAGGAGAGTAAGACTAATGATGCATAAATATTTCATCAATGAAATAAATGGGCAAATTAATTGAAACAAATGCTTTAGTTTCTTTTCTTTCACCATACGGTCAGTTTTAGACCCACTGGAGTGACAGGGAATAATCGTTTTCTATTTTTCCTCACATTAGGTTACTTACAGTGGTATGCAGCAATATGAATTTATTTTTGGGGTGTATGATGAAATTTGTTTGTCATTGAACAATATTGCGTCATCCGTGATTGTATTAGGCTATTATCGAGTCCAAACATTATTGTCTCGACTACCGATAAGTTGTCTTACGATCATTTTCTGTGATGGATGTTACACCAAGGAATCATACGAAAATTGTAACGCTGCACGAACACACTGGCAAGACTTACCAGCAAATCAAATTCCTACTGACTGGCCCGGAAATTCACTTATTTAAATCTAATCGAAAATCTGTTGTCAATCTGCAAGGGATAACATTGTGGAGTGGTCATACGAAGTACTAAAATGTGCACCGAGTCGTGATTCATTGGAAAAATACGTAAAAAGAGTAAATAATAACGGAATTACTCGTTTTGTTTCAATTAATTTCCACAAGGTTGTAGGTCTTGAAAAAACGATAATGTTTCTTGAAGCCAGCAAATGACTTGTAGTTCGTATTGCAGATCTGGCAAACTATAATTTCACTATAGGACCGAGGTTACTTTGTAAAATTTGTTCAGTTTTTTTCTTGCAAGCTCTGTATGATATTTCCAGCGTCATCATGTTATGGGGTGTATTATCAGAGTTCTACCCTTCTTCTGATTAACCAGGCCACCGCTGGAGAGATATCGTCTATCAAATTGATAGAAATGCTGGTTCAATGCTTTCAGCTTTCCTAGCAGCAGACATTCTAGCATTTACTCATTGCACACTTATGGAACATCTTACAGACTTCCCTAATTGTACGCATCTACTTATTTGGATTCCAAGCTGCAGATTCATACACCAGAACTGCTATAAGACAACCTGAAAAAGACCTTTTAAACTGTCACTCGTGCAGTTCCTTTGTGTTAGTTTCATGTTTCAGAAAGCATCTGGCCGTAGACTATTTGGATTCTGCTGTGAAAATTAAGGCAAATATTATTAAATGCAATATATATCACGTATCGGTTTATTTTAGTGATCGCCATTTTAAAATTATGAATATTATAAAATATACGTTGAAAGTACGCTATCGTGAACATTGAAGTATAATAACATTAAGAATAAACATGAAACATATTGTCGCTGCTGCGTGTTGACTTCAGACACACACACACACACACACACACACACACACACATATATATATATATATATATATATATATATATATATATATATATACTATAAATCAACAGTTTTTTTGGATATTTTCTGGTAATTTCTATAAATTGGCACAAAAAGTAGCTATTATATACTTTAAATAATTAAACATTATTATACACGATTTTAAAAAGTGAGACATGATATTTATTAGAAATTTAAAATTATAAAAATGAAAAAAAAAGGATCATTTTATGATTAAATATTACTCTCTACAAAATATCCTCTTTTAGCCTTGATTACTGCACCACAAATTCTTGGTATTCGTTGCAAAATTTTACCAAACTTTAAGTTTGACAATTGATTTCATTCTTTTTTCAATGACTCTAAGATCTCCTTTTCATTTTCTTTCAGTCTTTTGCCAAGATAAGGCTACGATAATTTTGTGTTCCCTTCAAACCTTTGAAATGTAGTGAATACACACCCACATACATACATATATATATATATATATATATATATATAGATAGATAGATAGATAGATAGATAGATAGATATATGCGTGCGTGTGTGAATGTGTGTATGTGTATATATATATATATATATATATATATATATATATATATATATATATATATATATACAAGTATATAATTGGTATATACGGAATGAATTCCAATAACCGGCAATTACTATTCTTAAAAGAGTGCTCAATACAAATTAGAGCAGATATAATTATTTTTTTTTTAAATTTATAACAAATATGTTATAAAATCAGTACAAAAATAGCCATTTTGTTTCAACACCCTGGTATTGATAAGACACCAGGGGTTTGAAACAAAATGGCTATTTTTGTAGTGATTTTATAACATATTTATGTTATAAATTTAAAAAAAAAAATTATATATATATATATATATATATATATATGTACACACACACATACACAGAAAGAAATAATGCATTTTATATTTTTCAGTCCGACTGCTTGGGGAAAGTTAATGTAGAAAAACTATAATGGTAACTTTTAGCATTTGAAGCGAAACTCAGAGCAGATAGAAAGAAATGATAACGAATTCTTAATTTTAACCGGCGAAATTTTGCGATGTCAATTGTTTGTGTCAAATTGGAAAAAAAAAACACCATATGTTGCCTACAAATATTCCTCTTTGTAGACTTACCGATAGAAAATAAAGTCTTAGGACTGTTATTATCAGTTTCGGTAACACGTCCAATCAACTTCGAAAAACAGAACAAAGTCGTAACGAAGGAAGAAAAAATGATACCGCATTTTTAGCATTTTTATCTCTCTTCGAAAACATATGCAAACTCCCATATTGACTCCCCTTCCATAAAATGTGGCCCTCTTGAACTGATTTCAATAAATTTTCTGTGAAGACGAAATAATATCTTTGGTTATATTTTATCACAAGTTTACAGTCGAATTCCCTCATGTCTTTCTTTTCCACTGAGTTTCGCTAAAGTGCGCGAGGCTTCTACTATAGTGAGGTACCCATGTTTGAGCCTTTAGAAATTTGGTTACCTTTCAGGAAGCTTTTTTCGTGATAGTTGGGTTTGTATTTTATATCAGACTCCAAATTGTTAACCATCAACTCGACTGATGCAAATAATTTTGAATCATTAGATACTTAATCTTTACGATTATAAATCCCACCATTATCAATAATATTCGAGACAAGGGAAGTGATAGCAGTTATTGTGAGATCAATATTATCGCATTTGTGCATTATCATAACGTAACACACGAACGGGCATACAAGTTCTATACCACGTAAATCATCATTTCAAATATTGTACGCAATCAAAATCAATATTCTCTAGAATTGCGCACAGAAAATAAAATACAAAGTCTTTTCCGGTTTTCATAAATGTCAATAATGTATAGGTTTTAAGACTAATTCCTATTATATTAAGAGGTGTTTTTTGTTGCAACTTTTCCTTGGTAACCTGATAATGATAATGTGTGTTAGATTCCTATAATTCCGGAAAAAGAAAAATATCAATATATATATATATATATATATATATATATATATATATATATATATATATATCAGTCCATTAGCGTTGGCCATCTGTAAAATATCCAATACGGCTATCGGTCTAATGTTTTGTTCAGATGCTCTGTTTTCATCAACCTTTACCTAAAGCATCAGAATGTTGTTTTGATACTTTTAGTACAATGGAGACGTGATCGCCATCGCCAAAACGCGTACTATTTTTAATAATTTTCCTTAATCGAGTAGGATATGGTATTTGTCTCCCAAACAATCCCCTGCCTCATATGTTTACGTGCATCGCTAACCAAATATTGGTAAATCCTAATGCAACAGAGGCGCGATGCATAGAAAACGTATCTATGTATCTAAAACAATTTATATTTTTGTAGTTCTTTCAATAGGGGAAAATCAAGCGCCCTGAATCTGGTCTCTCTTAAAGGTTCTAATCAACTTGTGAAATGATGACTTCTCATTTTTAACTTAATCCTTTGAAGGGCCGAGAAGTCATCCTTTTTCTTCCTCTCTGCCTCCGGGTGGAAAGGAACACAGACAACGCTATGCCGAAGGACAGAGTCTCGTTTGAAGACGTAGACATATCCAACCTCGTGTATACGAGGTCTACGGGCTCGGAACGCCCCACTAAAAAATAGCCTTGTGCTCCATCTTGCATTGCGGAGAGGATGGTAAATAGAATAGGACTATTTCCACTGCTTTCAGTCAATTCCTCTTTTAGCGACTCTTTAACTTTATTCTCGATCACTGTCTAAAACGATTTAATTATCGGAAATTGTAAAATTCGTAGGATGTAAAACCTGAGATCTCGTTGGTGTTATATTTTGTCAAAAGGCCTGCAAAATACATCAATTTAGTACGATGGTTGCCCAGTCGACTGAATGTTGTCTCACCGTCGACTGATTTATTCTTTGATTGGCTGGGAATTGCACCAAGACAGCACAAACGGTTCTTGAAATATTAGGTTCTGTTTCATCAACAGTCACTTCTATTCTAACTTTTCGGAAATTCAGTGATGGACCGGAATTATGTTATTTACCGTTAAAAATCTCCGCCATTGTTCCAAGCAATACATACACCAGAGTATAATAATTGACCTAAATGTCGCCAGACTGTAGACATGTTCGGCCAAACACTAAGACTTAGACTAACATCTATCTACATATATAAGCTTGCTTATACCTACGCTGTTATAACAGACTTTTGTTTCTTTCTATTTATAGAAGGCTTACAACCTGATCAATCAATCAATCTGTCGCTGTATCAGTTTGTCTGCCCACTTATTGATTTATCTATCGATTTATCAGTCATTATCAAGTGATCTTTGTTCTTGTATTTGAAATTCAACAGTTACGTTGTAACATCGCCATTTGCAATTTCCTTTTCTTTCCCTTCGTTTTATTCTTTCATGTTTTCCTGTTTTCTCTTTCTCTTTTAGAATTGTTTTTAAGACATTCTCGTTTTTTTTATACATTCTCTTTTACTTTATTCCTGGATGTCTTCTTCTTTCGGGTTATATTTTCTTTTTTAATATCTTTCTCCTTTTTTTCCTTTCTTTCTTGGAAGGAAATAACCTTTACTAAACCCTTTATTTCCTTTTCGTTTTTCTCCCTAAATCGTTTGTTTTCTTTCAATTTCAATTCTTTTTCTGTTTGTCCGTTATTTCTTCATTTGTATTTCTTTCATTCTTCCTCCTCCTCTCCATTATCATTCTATCTTTCTTTAATTTTTTTTCTTTCTTTCCTGTTTTCTTTCACATTTGTAGGGTGTATTGCTTCCCTCATCTTATTCGTGTTTATCTTACTTCATTCTTACTATGAAGTACGCAAAAGAACAAACGGAGACAGTGGAATGAGAAGAGTCAACCTCGTTGGGAAAACAAAATGACTTGTTCGAAAATTCCTAAAACTTTAGCAAGTTTACAGACTCCTGAAGAAGGCCAGACCTTACGATATCCGAAACAATGACATAAAAATGTTATTACTCTTGAGAAGTCATCTCAGGTTCAGACCTTTCCACAGACGTAAGATAGAATTCCTCTGCCTCTTCTTTAAATATTTTCATGACAATTGTTCTGGTGATCTGTGCTTTTTCGTCTGTGGAAATCTTTCAGTCTTCGTGATTTTCAGCCAATTTTAATCTTCAAAGATTTAACTACAATGTCAATCATTATCTTCTCTTTTCATAATGTCTGTTCTTTTATCGTTCTCCCACTTTAATGATTTTTTTCTTATATTCTCTCGCACACAGCAACCTCTTGTGTCTTAGGGACTTTATTTCCTTGCTTGGAGTGAAATTATTAAAAAATGTAAGAAACTACATGGTGTTTACTTCAGTTTTACGTGTTAAGCGATCGTCGGCCAATCTTAGTGTGTTGAAACTTTCAATCATTGTGGAGTAATTCTATCTATCTATCTATCTATCTATATATATATATATATATATATATATATATATATATATATATATATATATATATATCTACTTGTCTATCTATCTATCTATCTATCTATATATCTGTGTATCTGTCTGTCTGTCTATCTATCTATCTATCTATCTATCTATGACACTGTTTGCATGTATCTACCTAGTTTTTCTCTCTCCTTAATAATGTTTTCTTTTCTCATATCCTTTCACACTCAGTAATTTTTGTGCGTATGTGAAATAAATTGTGTTAGAGTGTGTATGTTTGAAATAGTGCGTTTGTACGTGTGTATATGTGCATGTTTCTGGGTACGTGTGTGTGAAATTTCGTGTATGTGCCTGAAAAAGACAGTGTGTGTGTATGTGAGAGAATGTGTGAGTGAGAGTCAGTGTGTCTGAGAGAGACTGTGCGTTTGTATGTTTGTAAGCTAGAGAGTGTGTATGTGAGTGAGATAGAGAATGTGTGGGAAAGACAATGAGAGAGAGTGAGAGAACAGAGAGAGTGGGGAAAGAGCGTATATGTGTGTGCATACGTGTGGATGTATTTATGTGTTATATCCCTCTGAGTCATCGTGAGTAAATTCTAATTTTTATCGCATGAAAATCAACAGACGGACAGAAACCACTGTCAGAGGTTCCAAATATACAACTATCCAAGCCATGAGTTTGGTCTTTCATTTCACTCCAAATATTTGACATTATTTTTACATGTATTTTTTTTCTATTTGAAATCTTGGTAAATATCTTGTTTACTCCTCACATCACTACGCGATATTTTTTTCCTCTTCCTGATATTGGAAATGTTTTGAAAGTCTAATACTTATTAAAAGATAAATAAGCCTGAAAGGGTGGAAGATATTTTTTTCACAATCGATCCAGGCAAAAATCTCTAATAGAACAAAGGAAACTATGATGGAAATGATTAAATGATAAAAGAACCGATAAACTCTCGAGTCTTTTCTTAGGCAATGTAATTTGAACGATGGGTACAAAAAGTGTAATCAAAATAAATGTTCTTCAAATATAAAAAGAAATATTAGCTTTCATATCTGAACCTATCTATCTATCTATTTATCTATCTATCTATCTATACATATGTATATATATTGAACAATTTAGTTCATGTCATATTGACTGATAAACTCCTACAACAAAAAATCTTCAAATTACCATATTAGTAAAAAAACGCACCATCTTAAATTTTCAAAAAATCATTCAACCTTAGGATTGCGACTGCGCACTCCAAAAGTTTGTATCCGTTAACAATAACACATTTAAAAAAAAAACATATTTCGATTCGCATTATATTTTTTCGTCTCGGATGCTACCTGAATTTTACCAAAGAGAAAATAATTTCCATGCCAGAAGATGACTGAATGTACAGTTGAGAGTACTTGCGTGTTAAAGAAAGACCTTATACAGCATATAATTTTTAAAAAACATTCATCGAGTGATTTGTAGGTAAATGCACATTTAAAATTTTGTTAGCGAAGGGATTTCGCCATTTTATATCATTAACTTCATTAATCTACTTC
>CAHIKZ030002224.1:4062500-4110000 GCA_903632075.3 Acanthosepion pharaonis | reverse complement strand
CATGCATTAAACATTAAATCTGTTACGAAAAAAAAACTAAACAAAATGAACACAAAACTGCCCTATATATATATATATATATATATATAGAGAGAGAGAGAGAGAGATTGAGAGAGAGAGAAGGAGAGAGTTTGTATCAAAAATCCTTTTACAAACATTAGTGGGTGGCTTTTCATACCAAACAAGAAAATATTTTAATCGCAAATACTTCATTTTCGAGTTATTAAGCTTAAAGAAAGTTTACGGTAGATGTCGCTGTGTTGTCCTAAGGAATGGGTTACATTTGTCATTTTGAGTACACCTGAGAAGTCTTCTGTTTAACCAATGTCATCGTATTCATATCATGAGCAGGTAGATGTGATTTTTACATACGGCTGCGCGAATGACAATGGACGCGAGGCAACACGTCGGTATAGAGGTTCCCGAACCGAAGGCAGCCGTGTTATCCAATCTTTGCTGCTGTTTATCGTCGCGTTGCTGAGACAGGGTTCATTGCATTAAAAACTATGGGTCGATGAAGACCGAGAGCAGCTCGTATGCCTGACCACGTAGAACACATTCTACAGGCAGTCGGAGACGATCCATATATATCAGCACACGTAAAATGGCCCTAGCATGTCGTACATTTTATGAGCAACTCCTGTATCCGTATCATTTGCAACTTATGCAGGGTCTTGCACCCTCTAATCACTCACCAGGAGAGAACTTTTGTCGATAATTTATTGCACAAACTGCCGATCCGTTGTTTGTCTCCTCAGGCTTGTTTACGGATGAGGTCAAATTTGGAAGAGATGGAATAATTTTGCACAACCAACATTTGTTGGCGCATTGGAATGGTACAATACAGACTAGACTGCAGCATCAGTTTACGATACACGTGAGGGCTGGAATTGTAGGTGACTGTCTAGTAGTTCCGTATGTTCTCCCTGCACATCTTACAGGTACTGTCTACATGGAATTTATTTCGAATATACTTTGCTAGAGGAGGTACACCTGCTAATACGTAGGCCAATGTGGTTCATGCGTGATGAGGCGCCAGCACATTTTAGTCACATTGTTCGAAATTCACTGGTTGACATCTCCTATGAAATATGGATAGGTAGGAGTGGACCGGTCTCATCGTCTGCACATTCACCCAACCTCAAGCCTTTGGATTTTTATCTGTGGTGTCATGTAAAAAAAACTGTTTCATGCAGCAGACAATAATAATTCAGATACGCTTCATCAATGGATTATGGGTGCTTGCAAAACCATTTAACACCGCGTGGGATGTATTTGAAGTCACCCAGTCCTATGATCCGACATTTTGCATGCGTCTGTAAAAAAAAGCGGAGGACATTTTGAACATTTTTTTATGTTATTATGTTGAGGTACAACGATAGCCTTTTGAACATAAATGCATTTATGTTTATATGGACCTTGTTTTAGTGTCAAGAACCCCCCCCCAAAGTTTGTATGATTATCAAATAACAGCTTTATAGGATATGAAACATCATTACATCGTCTTAATATACTGTTCAGTTTAAGGAAATATTAAAGCAACGTCTGAAAAGTAAATTTTGCAAATTTTCGCTGAATTATCATGCTGCTTTCTTCAGTCTTCCCTATTATAATGGCACTTACCCTTTCTTTCGTTTGTTCGCACAACCTTTTCGCCTTGCCATTACATCATAAATAATCGACTACTCTGTTTTGATCGTGTGGAAAGGGACGAAAAGACACAATGAGAAAATGAAAGAAAAAAGTATTTAACCTGTCCTGTCAACACCTCATAAATAATGAACTAATCCATTTTGTTTGCGTGGTAAGAGCGGAAAAGACACTACTTGTTCTCAGTGAGAAAATGAATGAAACGAAAAAAAATATGTGTTTAGGGTCTGTTTCTATGAAATTTTAAAAGTTGTCTATTTCAAATCTTTTCTTTTGTACCCACTTTTAAAATAACGACAAACATTCTTAATTATTTAGGTATTGCAATATTTTTGCTATATTTAACAATGCAGTATTGAATTAATATGAGTATTTTATTGTGGTAGAACATGCCATGCGCTTATTCAATCATTACATTAAGAGAAAAGATTCATCAAAATATTAAAATAGGAAAGCAGCTAAATTTTCACGGGTTTAAAGTAGTGAGGAATTAGTTTTTACTGTCATCACTATTCGTCCAAAATAGTATTACATCTCCGAACTGAAGTGTTTTATGTCAAATTAGTTGATTATTTCCATAAAAACACCAAAACGCTACGCCGACCATCACGTTCATTAATGTATCTTTTTAGTCTCCAATCAAATTTATTCCTGAGAATCAGTTTTCATGTACTTCTTCGCTCAACTTGCAATTTCCCCTTTGTATACGTCTTATTTACACAAAGGTTGCAGTTTGATTGCATTCGTGTGTTTAGCTATGATCTTAACATGTAGAATCAGTTCTGTGCCTTTAAATTCGTGACTACAAATTTTCAAGCTTCAAATTGTTTTTTTCCTTGCCTAAATATTTGCTTGTTATTCTTTCATTCACTTACATGTGTTTTTCAAGAATTTCTTAAAGAAAATTTTCTTCTTATTCATATCTTGCCAACGTCTTCAGTTTCTTTTATTTCTATGACGTCTGATCTCTATTCACCATTTTTTAACATTTCCAAAATTGTTTTCCGAAATATTACAATAGGTGATTTCCTCTTTGAGATTCTTGATCTTGCGTCACGTAAATTTTTTTTTCATGTATTTGGAATTAACAAAAATAAATATCAGTAAGTATAAAATTATATGTGTGTGTGTGCGTGTATGTTTATAAGGAATCAATGATCTTTATATCAAACCATCTTTGCTATTCTGAGAAATAACAATGTTTGAGTAAACAGCCTTTTTTTTTAAACCGTGTGAATTATGTCTCCAGGCATGCGCATTCGAGAGACAATAAAAATTATTTTACAGCTGGGAACGAAGTGCTCACTTAGGTCTGCTACAGTTTTGAAAGCAATCTTCATGACCTGAAGATTACGTTCAAAGATAAACTAGACAAGACACCTTCAATAAAAAAAAATCAAAGCGAGTTAGTCGCAGTCTCAGGCTCGTGACAAAACAAGACTTCCTTTTGCGGGCGAAAGATGACTCGGGATCAGTCTTCGTATAGAGATTTGACTGAGAAAAGCTACCAGTCCTGTACCCGAGCCCGCTTTTTCGGGCGTGGGGGAGGCTGTCTGGGTAACTTTTGACCAGTGGGCTGTATGAAATTGCTTAGCTTCCCCACGGTAAAGTTGACGTTGTGTCGCATCTAGTCCGCCGTATGCGCTGACTAGACCTCCATCTTCGGGCGGAGGATGACTCAGTCGGACTCTGTGTTCGGATAGATACTCGGTTGAGAAAACAAACCAGTCCTATACCCGAGCCCGTTTTTGCCCAGTTACCCGGGTTGAAAGTCTCGGTTTTCCCCACACTAAACATGACCTTGTTTTGCATCTAGTCCTCAGCGTGATGGCCAGTAAATACCAGTCGGTCCCAGCTTCGTAACAAGACAAGACCTCTATCTTCAGGCAGATACACAGAGAAGATTGAGCTTAATATATTTATTCAGCACCAGTACCGAGAGACACGGTAGAGTAATAGAGAGCGGCTCGGATTCAGGAATCGGAGAGTCGAGTTCGAGTTCCATTCGAATCCATTACATTCACTAACGTGCTAATACACTTGGGAAAGGTATGAATCATCTTCTCTCTCCAGCTATGGGTAAATAGCAGGGCGGGTTTTCAAGTATTGGATGGCAATTAGTCTTCCGAAGAAAGAAATGGCAACTGCGGAAAACAAAATCTCCCACTTCACTCATGTATCGAAAGATGCATGATCGCTTAAGAGGGTCTTATGCATGGCTCATAACTAACGCAATCTTCAGGTTATGTGGGTTGCTATGCCTTTAGATTGCTTTCAAGCATGAAACAATCTGATGACAAATAAAATAAATAAATTATGATAAAATAAATAAATAATATAAAATAAATAAATAAATAAAAAAATATGATAAAATAAAATAAATAAAATATGATAAAAATTCACATAATTCAATGTAATACAATTAAGACATTACACAAAATTCTATTTCAAATCGGAAAAAAAACCTTTCGTTTAACGCGTTTCGTCCTTTCAGACTCCATTGAACTAAAATGATATTTATGTTGATACGACGAGACATGCTCACGGATGTGATGTAGAGACTTTTAACTTTAAATTTTTAGCTATATAGTCAAACCGATTTCATCCAGTTGTTTCTTTTTGTTCATGGTTCCATCACTTTCTTTATAAAATAAAGCACATTGTGATAATAGAAGACCTACCAAAAAGGGTGAAATATTGTAAGAACATGGACATAAATTTACATTCAATTTTAAATTAAAAGACCTTTCTATACATTTTCGTCTTTGTAAATTTATATGTAGTCAGACACATTACACTGAGTAACTAATGAATTTAGCGGGTTGTTTTGTAAAAGACAACTTTTGATTGTATGTTCTTTCTTTCGTTTTTAATCAAGTTCACCCCAAGTAAGGCATTAAAGCCACTAAGACACAACGAGTTACAGAAACGAAAGAATGAGCAAAAACAGAAGTAGAGTAATCTGGAGGTCAGTAAATGGCGAGTCACATTGCATTTAAATTTTTCAAGGTTAAACTTTGCTGGAAAGAATGGAGCTGGAAGGGAGTTCAACAAGCGAGAAGGAAAGAAACTGTTACCACAAAACGTACGGTAAACATCTAGCCAACTCAACTGTATATCAATGAAACCAGTTTAGTCTTCTTCTTTTATATGTCTTGTCCCTTCACTTCATAGGCGATCATGACCCTCTCTATCTTCCTTTCTTTTGTAGCTCTTAATAAGGTTTGTCTTTTTGTTATTTTTCCAAACACTGTGTTGCCATCCATTTGCTGAAGCCGATTATGTATGTCACGCGTTGCTTTTCTCCTTTCCCTCAATCTGCCCTGTGAGTAACAGAATTTCCAAGCCCTCCACCATTACGTGCCCTTGAAATTTCAAATGCTTTTTCCTGATGTTAATTATAAGTTTCCTTTTTGTTTCCATTCTCCTCAAAACCTTGTTGTTGCTGAAATTATTTATAACCACATTTCTGTTGCAGTCTCTTCTTCATCTTTGAAGATTTTCCAGTATTCGCTGCTATACATGAGGACAAATATCACGTAAAAGTTCGGTGCCATTTTCTTTGTTTCTAACGAAATTTACCTGTCTCTTAATACTCTGCTTAGCTTTTGGAAGGCATCTTTGGTCATACCAGTACTTCTTCGTATGTCAATGTGGCATTTCCGTCCTCTGTTAGAACACTTCCCAGATATTTAATTTCTGTAGCTGTTTCATTTTAGTATCATCCTCCTCTAATTTGTTATGGTCTCATCTTTTTGCTGATGACCATGCATTCGGTCTTCTTGTAGTTTATGCTTAGTCCTTTCTCCTCGCTTTCCTTCGCTACATTCTGTAAGAAGTCTTGTAGTTTTCTTTACGAGTTTGCTATCAGAATTCTCATCTCCATATTTTAAATCTGTCGCCACCAATAATGAATCCTGGTAGGATTTCTAGTTCTCTCAGAATTGCCTCGCAGTTTAGGTTGAATAAATCCGGTGACAAGACACTTCTTTGCCTTGTCCTTTTCTATTTTTGTATATCTGCCGAAATCATTTTCTGCCCGTATGCAGGCGGTATGTTTCCAGTATAGATTCTTTTATTTATAAATCTAGGTCCCAAATGGAAGAGTTCATTCGAAAATTTCCTATGAAAATATTGATAGAAAATATACAGGGAGTCAACTTTACGGTGGTAGGAAAGTGACGAAAGCCGATACACCAGGTCAGGAGCAATGTTATTGCTGTTTCTCCGTTGTATTTTATCAAGGATCTCTCTATATATATAGCACAAGTGACAGGCAATATGTGGCAGCAATATTCTAAACATGGCCGAATGATACATTATCGCCTAAACGTGTCTCACGCATGGCACATAACTAACTGGCTGTCCACACATACAAAAAACACAGAACAATAAGTTACAAAACAATTAACAAGACAACTTGCAAGGAATAGAGGAGTGTCAAATGCCGTATGGACCAAACTAAAATAAGATCAGTCCGAATATTAATCCGCTTAGTATGAACTTATTAATCAACTGTTGAAGTCCTTAATCGTAGACTATTTAAGGATGAATTGGTGCTAGCTCCTCTACAACAGATAGATAGATAGATAGATAGATAGATAGATAGATAGATAGATAGATAAAGCCAGACTGATAGATATTATTGTATCGTCAAGTTGAATGGTCCACAGAGGAGAATGAATGCTTGATATATTTAGTCAGCACGAGTATCCGGTGCTAACGGATACATACAAAAAACACAGAACAATAAGTTACAAAACAATTAACAAAACAACTCACAAGGAATAGAGGAGGGTCAAATGCTGTATAGCCAAACGAAGTAAGATCAATCCAAAGATTAATCCGCTTAGTATCAACTTATTAATCAACTGTTGAATTCCTTAATCATCCAGCCAGGTCATCTAGTAGAGTGCTGAAGTGCTGCTAGCTACTCTACAACAGTATTAATTCATTTATTGTCAAGAAGGTCCGGATTTCTATTTTGATATATTTTCTAACCTTTCGCTTCGCTTTGAATATGAAATGTTTCGGGTATTGGAGGAGCTTAAAACCATGTTTAATTTTCCCTCTTCATGTAAATATTCTGAGTACTATGAAATAGAATCCGATGATTATACCGCTTTTTATTTTGCTGTTAAGGTAGCAACAGAAATTTATTAAATCTTTTTTTATTAGTCCATTGGATCGGATGAATGGGTAATGATCGTGATTAACCAGCAATAGGATAGTTAGCGAAGACCAGCCTCTCCCCTCTTCTCCTTTCGGCCATGCGCCAAAATTATAGTGTTATATAGAGTAATAAATATATTTTTATTAGTCCATTTGCGAAGAATACTTACTTTTAATCTATTGTTACCGTGGTTTAATATGATATCTAGGAAATGTAAAATATCGTTTGTTTCCATTTCATAAATAAATTCTATTGGATGTTCGACTTTGTTTAGTTCATGTAAAAGGTCAGGGAGATTCGTTTCACGTGGATATATTAATAGATTGGCATCAATATGTTGAAGTATATTGATTGTTTAGAAAAAAAGAGAATACATAGCCAAACAGCCATTTTGAGCCGACCCTGTGGCAATCCATTTGTTTTTAATCAAAATTATTGCTAAATGTCAAATAGTATATTTCGGTGATAAAACGGCAATTTGTTTTATTATTTGAGCTATTGATAGGGAGAGGTTTATTTTTTATCGTGTTAGATTTTTTTAAGAGACGTAAGTATTTATGAAAAGTTGATGTAAAGGAAATTAATATCGAGACAAGCCATAAATTTATCAGTCGTCTTTATTCGCTTTAGATATCGTAAACTTTGTAACGAAATGAAGTTGAAAATTACAATTTACATTTATTTAATAAATAGTCTGTTTTTCAGAAGTAATTTTATTGCGAAATTCAGCCGCAAAATAAAATCTGATATAATCTTTGCTACTTTTCCATAAACACACATACACACACATGCACATGTGCATGAGTGTGGTTTTGTGAGGGGTGTGCGTTTTGGCCGCCTGACGATTGCGATAGCATGAAACTCAAGTAGCGGTACGAACTTTATCCTTTCTAAGACGTGTACTTTAATCAAAGAGCTCTGTATGTTACTGTTCAGGTAGACCTATCTCTTTTCGTCTTCCCTTCTTAGTCTATGTTACCTTTTCCCTTTTTCTTCTATCAGTTTTTCGCTTGAGTTTATTTTATTGCTTGTCGAATTCGTTTTTTATTAGATCTTTTCATTTGCCACCATGTAGAAATTGTTGGTTTTTCCCAATATTTTAGTTTTTGATGTTATATACACACACACACACGATCAATTACAAAATCACCTCATATGTGGAATTGTAGTGAACAAAACAAGATCTAGATTTAAATTTCAAATGCTAAGCACTGACTCATTGATTTTGTTAGAAATTAAAAAAGATTAGAATTTACAAACTTTGCTTAACACACACGCAAAAGCGAATCCAAAACAAAACTCGTGAAATTTCACAATAGAAAACTAGGAAAAATTTAAAAACAAAATTCACATAAACTTCAATTATCAGAAACAACTTCTTTTACGGACAAGGAGTGAATTCCCAAATGATCTTTTCAAGCCCCACAAACAAAATAAAAGATGGGTAAGTTCACCTGTCACCAAAGTGAAGGAGACGAGCGTATTAACACGTCCCTTGACAAATGTCAAGCGCACGTTATTATTATCTCTACCTTTCTCCGTCGCCTCTTTTATACTTGATAAACGAACGGAACATTTTAAGACTGGGTGATTACTTCAAAGACATCCCTACACTACGATAACGCTCATACATACATACATACATACATACACATATAAGTTCCTGCCTACGTAGACATAAACTAATTCTTGCAAGTACTACTACGAATATTTTGACGACCTTGTATCAACCAAAATACATTAATTTTATTTGTAGTGTGCCGTCACCCCGTCCTCTCTCCGAGCCCACCGCCGTGCTATCCTGCGACGACCAATGTGACTTGGTATTGGTCGCGGCACCAAATGTGACGTTCTAACCCTTTGCTGATTCGGATGGGAATCTGGTTAGATTCTGTATCAGCCTTGTCGTTCCCATCTCGCCTCCAACGTCTGGTTACCGAAGTAACTGCTTTGATTTCTAGTCTAACCTACCCACGTTGTGATTTGATCTTAGGTAGACGAAATCAATCAGTCGCCGGGCCGCAATGCAAGTCGAGTCCGAACAAGGGTAATACCGCACAAGTATATGTAAAAGAAAATAAAGTAACAACTGGAAAAGTTCAACTGTGTTTAAAAAAGAAAAACAATATTTTATATCTGGTTGCTGAATACAGGACTGCGTCTTTCTCCCAAGCCGCTAATATGGATACGTGACACTTTGCGTTTGTTAGGCGAGTCTTAACATCTTAAGTTGTTTTTTCAAGAAACTGGTTTTTGGTGTATCTTCA
This sequence comes from Acanthosepion pharaonis, assembly GCA_903632075.3. Classification (NCBI taxonomy): domain Eukaryota; kingdom Metazoa; phylum Mollusca; class Cephalopoda; order Sepiida; family Sepiidae; genus Acanthosepion; species Acanthosepion pharaonis. Next base: position 4,100,910 of record CAHIKZ030002224.1, on the reverse strand, counting down.
GGCGATATTCGTAAAACTTGTTTTGGTGGTGTGAGTCTAAGTCGCTCTTCAAAAATAAATTACTCTTGGTTAGAAGTTGAGGTCGTGATGCGTGGATCTCAGTCAGCTTTCTGCTAGGTGGGTCTCAGAGCTCACAGCTCAACTGCAACTAACTTCTCTCTGACTCAACTTCCAACTCCAACTGCCGTTCACTCGCTGTGACTCTGCTTATATAGACGCCGACCAAAACCGGGGTGGGCTTGTCGAGGTTTGAGGTTCCTTGATAATTCTAAATCCACAATAAGGATTTTCTTTGTTCTCGAACAGGAAAATTTATTACTTTCCATTTTTGGAAGTCCTTACTTTCTACTTAAAGGGAATCGTCCTCCCAAATTCTTCCTTTCTCATATTCGTATCTCACACCAATCCCCTAAGAGGGCGTCAACAGGTTCCCCTCTCTCTCACAGTGGCATCTCACACCATTCCCTTCAGGGGGCGTCAACAGGCCTCCCCTCCTTCTTCATAGTTTACCTTCGCCTACCGCTCACGCCACCCTTCAGCCAATGAACGCTCAACAGCGTGAGGGTTTGCAATTATCGCTCAAAGGAAAAAAAATTATCTTCTTTCCTTTTTTTCTTTTTCTTTCTCTTCCACGAGCAGACCTCACACGACTCGTAGGATGGTCCCTAATCTCTATCTTAACCGAATTTCATATGGAGTTCGTCAAATAATCATTGCGGTTGGTCAATGATTTTCCGCACTCTGTCGCCAATTATCTGTTCCGATAAGAAAATTTTTTCTATCATGGCCAGCTCTGACCTAAAACAGGTGTTTTTCCCAAATGATATCTTCGCAGATAGTTAATGGCTTGATTTTTCCTTCTTTTTAACTTGTGGGTGGTCCAGATGACATTTTTCTCGGTCAGTGCCTGACCTGATTAATATTATCTCTTAGCATTCTGTTTTGTAGGCCACTTGACCAATTTGAAATTTTCATTATTGCCATGGGCAGACGGCTATCTTTTATTCACTCCGTCGTAACATAAATCAAATTAAATCGACAGATCCGATATCTTACTTTCTTCGCTAATGAAAATAAAATCTTTACCACTTTTCTTTGTTAGAAAATATAACATCGCTCAGTGTGTTTTCGTGATAGCTTCTTATCACCTTAATTAATTCTCGTCTTTTTTTTTCACGCAACCCTAAATAATATCACAGTAGATTAATTGATTTATATGAATATAAATTTGTTGTTTTACTTTTCTTGTTTTATACCCCTCTTATGGTGGGCTATATAACTAATAAGGCCAAATCAAACTAATCTGTTTCAACACTCATAGACTTCACTATAACTGATAACCCACTATAGAAAAGGTTATTCTATCCGACGAAAAAAAATTCATCAGTCTAATTCAACTCCAATATAGATTGGATTCGTGTCGGAATTAGAAATGTGCCCGTGAAAGCTACAAAAAAAAATCGTCGAAAAACTAATACAGAATTTATCCATTTTAATGTTTTAACCAAAGGAAAAGCACGAGACAGTACTCAGGGAAGAGTATTAAACTTAAAGGAGAGAGATTCTATAAACTTAAACCCGGATGACATTAAATTGGTGATATATGAAGAATTAAATTTTAATTTGAAACTAAGAGAGGAATAAAAAAAAAGGATTTCAATAAACATTAAAATATATTATGTCAAATTAAAAATTGCAAAATCGTACTGAAAAGTACAATTCCAAAGACAACTAATATTTAAATATAAGTTATATTTAAACAAGTGATATATAAAAATAAATGTTATTTAAATAATTTATGTTAAAAATAATTATAATTATATTTAAAAAATAAGTATTTCATATAAAAGCAATAGATTATATTAAAGAATAAAATATATATTTAGAAATAAAAAAGATAATAAGATAAAATCAATTATACATTAAGAAATTTAAAAAAATGTCAATATAGGTGATAAGGAAACACCTACATTTATAACATTTGATATCATAGATTTCTATTCCTTAATCTCCAGGGATCATTTGGTTAATTTTAATTAATTTTATTAATTTTCTAAACAACTAAATGGTGATCACGGATGAGGAGACTAATATAAGCTTAACAGCTAGGAAATCACTTCTAGCTCTTACGAATTCAACCTGGACTAAATTCCTTAATGACGGTTTTGATGTATTTATGGGGGCATATGATTCAGCCGAGGTTGCTATGTTTTTATATTTTAGATATTCTCGGCAGATTTGTAGATCCCAAACAGATAGGCCTATATAGAGATGATGGACTCATTTTCATCCCCAATCGTAATGCTCACCCTATTCTTTAATATAACCTACGGCATTTATATTTAATATTTATTTTTATTATTTTATCGTTGGTTGAAATAAGTTTATTCCCTATATGAAGTGATTTTCGATTTTATTATGTATTAATTTCTGCTCTTTAAAATAAATACATCGAGCTCTTTTTGTAGATCAGTTTTAATATTTTATATTACTATGATCCATTTGGATTATATACCAAACTTTATTTATATATATATATATATATATATATATATATATATATATATATATATATGATATTACATTATATTATATTTGCTTTACTCTGTACTGAGCACTACTTTAAGAATAGTATATTTTGGTTATTGGAATTTATTTCATATATACCAATCCTATATATATATATATATATATATATATATATATATGAGTGGGCATGCAAGTGAACACCTACAGGCGTCATTCTGTTTCATGCTTAAATGCAATCATTATTTTGCTTCTGCAGTAGCTTAACAGTTACCGCCCACCAAATAAACGCTAGAAAAATACATTACCCACGATGTATTACTGACCTGTATATATAAATAATCGTTTAAAACACAACGCATATGACCTGACAGTTGTGTTCAAGCATGAAACGGGCTGTCGCTGATCGGTGTTGATCGTTCTGTCCATTTTTATATTTACTTATGGTCTGTCTCTGATATTGAGCACTTTTACCCGTTAAATATAGCAAACATTAAAACTATATTATACACATTCAAACACTAATATCTCTATAAATGGACAAAAAAGGTATTTGTGAAAGTGTTTGAGTCTGATTCACTCCCTAACATCTGACCAAACAAATAAATTTAGCCTTTTTTTTTTTGAAAGACATGCAACTCACCCTTGAGTATATATATATATATATATATATATATATATATATATATATATATATATATATATATATACGTGCGTTCGCGCATATGTGTATGTGTTAGAATATGTAAATTATAATGATGGAAATATCATTGTACCCTTATAATGCGATAAAGACATTGTAACAATTTTGGAAAGGGAACACAGAACAATCAAAGAAATTGAAAACTTAATTCGAAAAAGAAAATCAAAATAATTTTAGAAATATTAACAAATTATTTTTATGTTGTTGTTATTGCTTCTCTCTGGCACTGCTTATTACTGGTTCCCATATTCTATTCATTTCTATGCTTGGTCGGCTCAGGAGATGTTTGTGGTCTAGCATATGTGTCGATGCTGTTGAGTATCATAACACATGACAGACAATCTAATTAAAAACAAAGTTTTTATCTGTTTTGGTGGGTGGGGGTGCCATAAAAATATATTGACAATTAAAGCAAATTTTATTCACTTTTAAAATATGCTTTGATGAAAATAATTTATAAATAGTAATTAATTTTTTTTTATGTATTATCCCCGCATTTTTAACAAATATCACTCCAAATTATATTTTAAACGATAGCTCTCCTCTATAAAAGATGGATTAAATTCATTATATTTGGGATCGAAATCGTCTCTCCTTCTTCCCTTTATTACCTCTGCTGGCAGTGGCAAATATACCTGTGAACCCCAGCCTACTCCCAAAGAGTCGTGAGCTGGGGTCAAAAAGGAAAGTGGGGGTGGAACGCGGTTGAGCGTGTCCGGTTTTTTTTTTCCTGACAGCACGTCACATTTGCTCTTTATGTTGACGGTTGGACTAGAATGTCTTGTTCCCCACACCGGATGGTCCTATTCCAGGAAGGTCGATTTTCAGCAACTGCTTTCCAGGTCTAGTAAGGGTCGATGTTGGTCTGGGTCATAGATGTCTTCAACTGATCACTGAAGCGTCGTTTTGGGCCTCCAAAGAGAAGTAGAATGGGACGCATTTTCGACACATAACCCGATCAGCGGAGGCGATGTTGAAGGATGGTAGCCTCGATGCTGGGGTGAGATGACCTAGATAGAACCTCGTTGTTGATGATGCTGTCTTCACAATTGATAGAATAAAACTAGAATGAAACAAATACTAGTAACCCAAAAGAGACTGCTGGAATATCTAGATTACTATTATAAATAAAAAGTCTTGGAGTAGGAAATACTCACTAGGAATGGAATATTGATGGTAAGAGACGCAGAATGAAGCAACTAGTAGTCTACTTAACAAATTTAAGTGAATCGATACCAGAACAACGTTAAAGGACGTGATAAAAGGCCAAAGGTTACTTGAAGCCACAAAATACAGGAAGTTGTGAACCTTGTCGGCTCGTGTACTGGAACAAGCGAGAATTATAGGTTAAAACAGAAGCGATCAAGAAATCATTACGCGATTTTGTCTCCTGGAATGTCTCGCTAAAAGCTACAAGTTTTCTTAAAGAATAGGCGAAGAAGTGTCGAATTTGCCTAAGAGCATATGTATCAGAACTTAGAAAATAGCCTAATGTTATTTGAAGTAGTGAATCGATATTTACCGTTTTTGGATTTGTTCGTCAGATATGTATGAAAAGTAATATAGGTAATGATCTCTAACTGCATTTCATATAATGATCAATTTCTTTTGAAATAGTCGTGTAATGAAGTAGTCGCTTAATGAGTGTTAGTTAATATACTGAAATCATACGAGGCCGTAGTATTAACGTAAGCACAGTGGAAAATGTCGATTTAGAAGTTGCCTCTGATAAAATATAATCTACATCACTAATCGAGAATCTTATTTAATAATGCACATTATAAAGCTCTCTGCTTTTTAAATTAATCAAATAAAAATATCAAAAGAAAGCTAACCCGAAAGAAATTACATAAAATCAACCCATTAGTAGCCTTAACTCTCCTAATTCAGCATGCGCAGGTCTTTTATTGGATTTACGCATTCCCAGAGTCCCGGTGAAGAATTGGCCGTTACCCTACTGCGCTAACACAATGCGTGTTGGGAGGCGAGGATATGAAACGCTTAGGTGACCATCTCTCTTTTCGATTCATGATTATCCCCATGGTATCTGCAGATTTATCACCCTCAGACGTTATCCATTACACCAACTGCGCATCTAAGCTTACAGCAGCTGGTATTCCCAAACGATTTTCTCTAATTAGTTCCGCTACATTCAATTGTCTGTCTATATTTCTGAGATGAGGTATTGTAACTATTTACACTATTTACATTGTTCGAACTATTGTCCTCATTGTTATTGTGATATTCACGGCGTTTTGATCATTGTACGCTCGGTCTTCTTCAGGTGATATTCGTCGACCGGGGTAATTTTTTTCTACTTCTCTGTGCCATTTCATGCTCCAGTGTATAAAAGTAATCCAGTGACTTGAACGAAAGAGTAATGAGTTCGAATACTTGCCCACAGCAGAGGTGGACAAAAACTTGGAGAGTCGAGTCACTAAAAGGGAGATAACTGAAACTGAGTTACCCAGAAAATGCATAGCACGTGGAACTATAGCAGTCTACACCGATGGACGAAATAAAAGATCGTCTCGAAATTCCAATTACCTGAAGAAGGCCGCAGCGTACAAAGGCCGTAACGTCTTGAATATGGCTATAAAAATAAGGACGATAGTCCGAGCAATGTACATAGTATAAATATTCAATTGTCATGGCAATACCACTTATGTTCACTTAATGTTTCGTTTTATGCCTTTAGTTTTGAAATATTCCATTTGCCAGTATGAGAGGACCGGTAGAGGGATGAATATACATAAAGTTAATTTTTGTTTTATTTTAATTAAGGCTTTTGAAATCGTATGTATCGCTAATGACGCTTTGTGCAGGATCATTTCTCGGAAAGCTACACAGGTTTAAGCAGAATTAATACTGACAATAAAATACGGACATAGTCACTGAATCCCTGTTCAAATGAGGATTTACGTCTAAATGTTGAATTTAATCCTAGTCAGAGTAATCTCTACAATACGAGAGGTTCCTAATACAATACAGAAGATTATAAATCATAATCCCAGTGAAAGCCAGAAGCGATCTAAGGCCACCGTCGCCATCTGAATTTGAAATTGCGTTTAAAAAAATAAGTTATACAACTAGGTATTATGTTTTGATATTTTGTCACTTTTTCTGTTGTGAAAAAAATGAGAGATAATTGGATTGAAAATAAAATATTAGGCGGTGCTATGTTTTAAATATTAACATTACCAATATCTATATTAAAATATTATATTAACGTTTACTTATATATATTAAATTCATTATATTACTATTACCGATATCTATATTAAAATATATTAACTTTACTAATATTATTCATATTAAACTATTCTTTTAAACATTACCGATATTATCTATATCAATACATTATATTCACATTATCGATGTCATCTATATTAAAACAAAGACAAGCATTAATCCCCCAGTACTTCCTCTCTATTCTTACAATCAGAGAAAATAATGTTTATCGGCCAATATCATCTTGAAGCTTTGAGAAAATGTACACTATATTGTTTAAATATGCTATTTTATATGAACGAAGAGCAGTCAAAATCAATGATAATGTTTATATATATATATATATATATATATATATATATATATATATATATATAATCAACACTTACTATTAATTGAATGTTTCACACCAAAAAAGATCGTTGATGCACGTTGTCATAATGCCATTCATAATGTAGTATTGTTTTTATTTTTTCTGTCCGCACTTTATTTCATTCTATATCTATATTTTTTCTATTTGTTTATAATCTATAGCTATCTATCTATTTCTCTCCTTTATACACACACACACACATATATATATATATATATATATATATATATATATATATATATATATATATATATATATATATATATATATATATATATATATATAAAAATGATTTAAAATATGGTTTCAATTTTAAATTAGTTATTGAGCACTATTTTGTAAAATAAAAATATCAGTAAGAACACTGGATTATATTTCTTACACTTTTTTTTTTTATTTTTATATATATATATATATATATATATATATATATATATATATGTGTGTGTGTGTGTGTGTGTGTGTGTGTGTGTGTGTGTGTGTGTGTGTTTACATTGTTCGGTCTATCGTCCTCATCTTTGCTGTAATATTTATCAGAACGTTTCGGCCGTTGTACGCTCCGGCCTTCTTCATGTGGTTGGAATGTCGAACTGAACCCTTTGTTTCGCTCGCTGGACTGTTATGGTTCCGCGTGTCATGCCTAATGGATGTCAGTTATCAGTTATCTCCTGTTAATTCCCCTCTCCAAGTTCTCCACTGCCTTAAACAGACTCTTTGGTTCCTTTTCACTGGATCTAACTAACGCCTTTATCCACTGTGCCATGTGTCCTTGAGGTCATCTGTGTATAGATTTCTGGGTATTATAAAACTAATCTCTTCAGCGACCATTTTTAGCAGTGCTCATATTGCAATTTTTGCTGTTAACATTGAATTTTTTTTATTTCAATTTTCGTTGTTATTATTGTTTTTCTCTGGCACTCTTATTACTGGCTCCCATATGTATTCATTTCTATGCTTGGTCAGCTCAAGTGATTTCAGTGGCCTATCGAAATGGACATCCAGTCCGACATATAAATATTGCTGTCATATTTGGTTTGATGCTTCTGCTATGTATTTAAACATAATTGCTACAATATAAAGAAAAATAAACAATGTTATTTGTTGTGACCTTGTATTTCAGCTTCATTCGCTTTCCCATCAGCGTAACGTAGCTTTCTTCTACCTTTTCTATATATATTTTCAGCTAATTGTTGATTCTCTTTGTCACCTATACTTTCTAAATTTAAGCGCACTTCTACATTGGCAGCAATATGTTATCTTTTTACAGTTGAAATCTCTAGATATAACCGTAAATCCTATGCTAACGGTCTTTTTCTCTCGCAATATTCGATTATGGAATTCCCAACCGCCTTCTTGCTATCTGGTAAACTTTGATATTCTTCAAATATTTAAATTTAAAGCAAACCACTGCAAATCATTGGTTTTTTTTTTTAATTCCTGTTCATTTATTTATCTTCTCAACTTTTTTCTCTTTGTTTTTTTTTTTTCATATTCTCTCACACTCTGGTAGGAAGTGTTTAACAAATCAAAAATAGCTTTAATTGAACAAAGTTAGTAGGTGTTTGTCTGTGCGTGTGCGTGCGTTTGTGGTCACAGTGAACCATACCACAGCATGCCATACCGTCTAACTCTTAGACGGTTGAATTTTCTTATGATTGGTACTGATATAAATGACGAAGACTTTTAGAATTTGAAGTGACTATCAGCTACAGACTAACATGTATATATTTTATCAAATAAAAAAATTGTAATTCTCTTCACCAACAGTATAAGCGTTCTGTTATACTGGCCTCATATACTTCACATGAATTCTTTTTGTTAATTTTCTATTTTCATTTCGGAAACTAGTCCCTGTTTTACAGAAAAAGCTGTAATCGTTAAAACGGATATCAAATTAGACTCACCGGTATTTCCATGTGGATTTTGTATATTAAACGTTAGTCTCAGGATTCTACCTATTTAAATTAAGACCAATGACCATTCCAATCGATCACTTTTGATGGAGAATAAATTCACAAAGACTTGAAAGACAACCCATAAACTACAGCGTTCAAAAGATTCTGAATTTGTCCACAAGTACCTTTCCCTAAAGCTATTTCACATCTGAAGTTTACCCATTCAGTACTAATGCAATTAAATATTACAGCTGAAAATACTGAAGGACACCAGTTCTGAATTCATATTCAACGTTCATCTCTTGGCACAAATCCATCCACTTCTTCATGTGCTGAGTTCCCTCAAAACGTAGACGACCATGGCTCTCCACAATTTATTCTCCTTTGTAGCTTTTACATAATTTTGTCTTTTTGTTTTTTCTCCCAAATCCTGTTCCTTAATTAAGCATGTTATGCGTATTTGACTCTGTTTCTCTATAATTTTTTAAATTTCAATAGGCAGCAGTTTTGTAAAGTTCCCTTTGCGTAAATATTCTATTCCAGTGTCTCACTGTCGGAACATAAGAACTGAGTTGTTTACCCTCATACGTCGAATATGACAGGAGCGTCCACCATATATGTATATGGAACATATGTTTATTTTCTCTGGTTTACTTAAATGCTGATGTTTGGTTTCTATACTAACTTTCATCAATGTCATTAATGATATATATATATATATATATATATATATATATATATATATATATATATATATATAGGGTGACCCAAAAAATGGTAATTTTTTCAAGTGCGTATTGCCAGACATGAGCAAGTGGCAAAACTGCGAGACAGTGACCTTGAGCAAGTAAACATTTCGCCATTTAGAATTCAAGATGAAATTCCCAGTATCCCAGCTGAGATGTTGCAGCAGTCAATGAGGAATCTCAACAGCAGATTTCAAGAATGCATTCGTACAGGAGGACGCCATGTACGGGACCTAATCTTTAAAAAATGAAAATTCCATCATTGTTTCTTAAATAGCATGTGTTAAGGTTTCAATTACTATGAATAAAATATTTTTCTTCCATCACTCTTGGTTTTATTGGATTGTTAAATAGTTCCCCTTTTTGGGGGTCACCCCGTGTATATATATATATATATATATATATATATATATATATATATATATATATGTGTGTGTGTGTGTGTGTGTGTGCATATATATATATATATATATATATATATATATATATATATATATATATATATATATATATATGTATGTATGTATATATTTTTTTTGCTTCCATCCGCATCACCATGTTTTACATTTATTCTTCATTACTTGTTTGAACTTTTTCAAATCAATATTTTGACATTTTCAAATACATTCAATTGCATTTTCGCTTTATATCCAACGTCTGAGATCTCTATCGTTATTTTTATATCACTCTATAAATCTAAAACATATCTCTTTGTTCTTTGATGTTATATTTTTAAGACTCATATATAATGAAAAGTAAATACAAAATACAAATAACGAGACTTCTTTGCAATGTGCGGAATTTTGTGTTGAATAACATTTTACACGAGTGAATTTTACGTATACTTATAAGGAAAACAGATATTCAACGTTGAAAACCAAATGCTACTTATTAATGATATGCGTTTCTGGGATGAGGTCTTCTAATTATTTACACTATTTGCACTACTCATCTTTGTTGTCCTATTCACAACATCTCGACCATTGGGCGCGCCGGCCTTCTTCAGGGGATTTGAATTTCGGACCAAGCCCTTTATTTCGTTCACTGTTATACATTATTCTACTTCTCTGTGTCATACCTCTTTCAGATATCTGTTTCACTCATTTCCCTTTAAATCAACTCCCCATGTTCTTTTTTTTTTTTGTTTGAACTCAGTGAACTCATAACTCTTTGGGTCAAGTCATTTGATTAGTTCAACCAAGTTCTCCACAGACTAAACCAGGTATTGAACTCACACTGTCACTGCATCTAACCAATACCTGGTTAAGGCAGTGGAGAACTTAGAGGGGTGAATTAACAGGACATAACTGATAAATGACATCCATTAGACATGGTACGTGGAACTAGAACAATCTAAACCAGCGAGCGAAATAATGTTTTTAGTTTGACATTCTAACCACCTGAAGAAGACGAGAGCGTACAACGGCCGAAACGTTGTGATAAATATGACAACAAAGATGTGGACAATAGTCCAAATAATATAAATAGTGTATTTTTAGCGATTTTATAAATATGCGTTATTCAATTTGACACCTGGAGTAATCTTTAATCCCAAAAGATGTTGGTTGTAAACAACCTCATTAAGACTGTAGTAAATTTATGGTCTATTCAGTATTGCTGGAACATTCCTATGATTGTTTTGTTGGTACTGACTGATACATATCAGTCTTTCCGCCATTGTGCTATGATGGCTAGGTCAACGAGTTCCACTAATTTGTTTCTGTAGATTCGTGTAATCAAAGATTTAACATTTCATAATGACAGACACGTTTCTCTTTTGTCACAAATTATTTTTGTGTATATTTGTTTCTATTCAAAAGTGATATGTTTGTTTATATTAATAAACTTATCGTTACATATATTCACCGTGTATATAATATTCTGTGCATAAACATATAATATTGTTTCACAATCCGTCATATAAACAAAGGAAGCATTAAACATCCTGCTTATAATGATATACGTGAAATCGTTTGACATCAGTTGATCTTACAATCCAGAATTTCATTAAAGAATTTACATGTAGGTTAGATATAACTTTGTTCTGAACGAAATAATTGTAAAATTGGCGAACATAAATAAGTAGCTTCTTTTAACCTGTAGGAATGTAAAATTCCCCGTTCGAGTGTATATCATCTTGTTAGTGGTGTCTAAAAGGAAATGTGTAGGTATAATTTAATGAACATTTTGTTTTAGGAATAATATATATTGCTCCTGTTTGCAATTATGGGAATTTTATTAGTGTGCAACTATTTTTCTTATATATATATATATATATATATATACATTGCTAATAATTTATTTCACGGGATCCATCGCCTATCTCATCAGACCAAAGATTTTACAACTCTAAATGGATAAAGGAAAAACATCTAGATCAACCTAACGGATGACTACTTAACCTTTCTCTTTCTTTCCCTATCTTACTTTCTGTTTCTGCCCTCTCTCTCTCTCTCTCTCTCTCTCTCTCTCTCTCTCTCTCTCTCTCTCTCTCTTAGATACGAGTGACGTGTATTGAAATAACAAATATTTACATCTGTGTAAGAAAACATTCTGGATGCTAAATTGTGCAAAAGTTAGTGAGACGCTGCAGAATGTTATGAAAAATTTTCTTTTGGTCTTATTTTTCATTAAAGCATATCTCATGCGTATTTTGCATATATCTTCATTGAATATATGCATTACAAAGGGATAAGTTATATTCATAAATAATGAGTCTGTAGAAAAATGGTGATGTAATGTAGTTTTTTAAAAATGTGTTTATAATTGTCGGATTCCTATCCATACTATCTCTCTCTATCTCTGTCTCTGTCTGGCTCTCTTTCTCTCCATCTATATATATATATATATATATATATATATATATATATATATATATATATATATATATATCAATTAGTTCCAAGCAAGGCGATAAGAAGTGAAAAAGAATAGTTTAGAAGGAACCATAAACCCAATCTTAAACAGAAAACAAAGGATAACCTCTATTTTTGTTCGAGATATCTGGGAGGGGGGTGAACCGAGAAATGCGGGAACCTATTTACTCCTTCTGGTGAAGGTAAGAAAGAAAAGTTAAATAAATAATTAATGTATAATGATTCAGAGATCAGGCTTACACATTAGATGTACATAGCTGAAGCAGACACTAAAAGTAACCTGAAACCCAATCTTAAACGGAAAACACGGAATAAATCTCTATTCTTGTTCACAAAACCGGGGAAAGATGGGAACAGGTCGATAGGCAAGACTATCTAAAATGAATTATCTGAAATGGTTGAGTCTTTCATTTCAAAACTTTCAAGCACTGACCATTGCTTTACTGGCACACGGACGACAAGTGTAAACGAAAGTCTTGCTAATATATTGCTATTCTTCTTGTTTCATGTACTTTCAAAACGATCATGGATCGCTAGATCTTCCTGTTCTTTAATGAACTTAGTATTTTTTTTTTCCTAAACCCAGTTCTGCCAAGCATTTAACCAGTGCCGTTACGTATGCTTTCGCTGTCCTCTTCTGTTTCTGTACTCATTAATATGACCTGCAAGTGTGAAATCTTCCTCATTACTCAAATGTTTAGTCCGAGGGGTTCTCGGCTTTTTTTACTTGGATCACATTTTGATCTTGTAAAATACACCAGCTGTAAATTTAACATTCTCTCGTTCGAAATACGAGGCGCAAAAAAATTGTTAAAAGATAAGATATGAAATGAAATATTTCTACATGTTCTACTGTGGCTTTTAGTAAAACATTGTCATCTAATCCTTATCTTAGGCGTATGAATAGTATGGAAAGTATCGTTACTGATAAGACTTGAACCTGCGTAATTTTATTACATGTCAATATCACCACAGCCTTAGCATTACATTCACACTAAAAAAGAATATTCTTTTATATTTTTGCCTGTTTTCTTTTCATCTGATTTAATTATTTACAAACACTTCAGAAATATGACATAATGTGATAAAACTGAGATAATCTAGCCTCGAGATACAAAAAAACAATACAGAAATGCATGTTCAACGCTGGCACTATCCGCTTATAAGCTTATCGAAAACAGTCTTCCTTTTGCGAATTTTATCCTTTTTACGTTTTTTCCCTGTCTAAGCAATTCATTCTTTAATATTACTCAAATGCTACCGAGGAAACATCAAATATGCCTCCAGCAAAGTCATTAGTCACAGAAACGTGCCTATGAACCGTGATTATGATCAGAGATTGTAAGCTTAAAATTATTAGCAATAACACAGAACACTTTAAATGTAACTAATATACACTCACGCACATACATATATATACCGTTTAAACAGTAATTCTCGTAAGGAATGGGGCATAATTAGTACTTAAATCATTTTTATCAAGATATATATATATATATATATATATATATATATATATATACATTTGCATCTATTTACATATCTATAAACAATGCACTGAGACAAAAATGTTTCGAAATTGCTTTAATCGCTAGTTAATACACAGTAAATTTTCGTCCACGTTCTTACAAAATATCACCATTCATGCCGGATCTTCTGTTAACACAACGTTGCTTATTTAATAACAGATGTGATGGAAACAAAGTAAAATAATCTGAATGAAATCAGCTAGATTATATGAAACACAAAGAAATTCAAAAATAAAAAGCGAATATTTTTTACTTCATAAATTCATTTAAATTCGTTTTAAATAACTGACAAATGAAAAGAAAGAGAGTTATACAGCACAGTTACATGAATTTATACGTGTTACTAGAGTGGCATCTAGAGCCTAACCATTTACTATTGAAATAGTTAAATATAACAACTGCATCTACCCCAACAGTTTATTTCCTATCATTTACCGATATTGGAACTCCTTTCTTCATATTGATACTTACAATCTTGCAAAATTTAAATGTAACGTTAATCCTCATATTCACTTGCCTTGAACTCTGTAGTTTTTCCTTTCCCCAAGGCTCCATTATATTCTTTTCTCTCACTTTCACATTCTGTACCCAGCTACGTGCTAGTACAACTCCTGCTTTGCTTGGTGTTAAATGCTTATGTTATAAAATAAAATACGACATATTTCGGCTGGTTTGCAGGCAAACAAACTAACAAACTTAAGAGCGAGATCCGGATGTGAACGGGACAAGGCCCCGTCACAAAATGACCATTATCATCGTCTACGCATAAGCCCGACGCACGAGTTCCGGTCGAAAAAAATCAAATAATATTTTAAAGTGTTTCTATTTTTCGACCAATATATATATATATATATATATATATATATATATATATATATATATATATATATATATATATATATATAAACTGGACACAGAGTTCAGCACCTGACGGCGAAAGTCTTCTACATGCATCTACGCAATGGTCAGACTACCACTAGATTTTGTCTTCAGTGTTAATTTTATATTTACTACAAGCTATATCCGTACTTGTACCTATAAATATACATTAAAACTAAGAATATTACGTATATATATATATATATATATATATATATATATATACACAAAATCTTTTTACTTTTGATATCTGTGAATCTATTTATTTTTACTATATATATATATATATATATATATATATATATATATATATATATATATATTCTTTAAAAAGCCTGATGTTTATTTTTTTGGTCAGATTTCGGGATGATAATCAGATTGGAAATTTTTCAGAAATACCTCATTTTTCCATTTATAGAGAGATGGGTTATTGTGTGTATTTGCGTGCGTAAGTCCTTGAGTGTGTGTGCACGTACGTAAATTTTGTTTTTTATTGAAACTCTCCTCATTTTTTCTATTTCCCTTTTGATGAAATCTCTCTATTTATCTATTTCTCATATATATATATATATATATATATATATATATATATATATATATATATATATATATATATATTAATATGTTTTGGGTTTGAATCATTGTAGCAGATGAAAGACGAAAGAATTGGAAGCCAACATTGTCTAGTTCTTGAAATCCTTCAAAAGTCTTAGAAAAAATAAATGAAAAAAGATAATGTCACTAAAACATAAGTTAGAATTCCTTTCTCGAGGAAGGCGAAGTGAAATTAACTTCCGCGTTACTTTGCTGTCTTTGTTGGTTGGATGGACATAATTTAATGAGTATGTGTAATGGAATGTTTTTTGGGGAAGTCGAGAAAAGAAGAGATGATGGTACTATATAGAATATCGAGGAAGAAGGAATATTTTCAGAGATTTTAAAAGGGTTCAGCAAATGAGAAACAAAAAAAAAATAACATGACACAAGTCCATTAGAATAAAACTGTCGTCATTCAAAATAAAGGATTCCCTGATAATTTTGACAAGGTCACTGAATGTCAATTCTAAAACCTAATGACAGAAAAAAAAAACGTGTCGAGGAAACAGATGGCAAATCATAGACAATGAAGCTTTGAAATGATTCTTTGAAACAAATATAACTAAGACCATTTACAGTGTTCGTATGAAGTTGTACCAAACTGAAAGTATAATAAATGACTTATTCAAATACATTAGTTTTCATAGCAAGACTCTTGAAAATTCTTTGATGAGGCATTGTGTCACTTTTTATTAAAATTAGTCTAGCATTTTTTCATCTTCTTTCTTTCTTTTTATGTAAAACCTAGCATTGTATTTCGATGATTTTGAGCGTGAATCTGAAATAAATTCTTTGGCTAGAATATAGACAACGTGATTTTTGTCGCACATTGAAGAAACGTTTGTAGATGACATAGTAACCTCAATCAAAATAAAATAATGATGATCATCTTTGAGTCTCTAAAATACCTGATTATTAAGAAAAACACACATTCACACACAGAAATATATATAAATCCAGTAACTGAAAACATCGCGTTGTTATAGAAGCCCTCTAGATAAAACATCAGACATCTCACCTTAGCAGCAGAAATCATGGGTTAAAAGTATGTTATTTCTTTAATAGAAACACTCCAGTCACGTTTCCTAATGTTGTCTTCTGAGTAAACACTATAAATATATCGACACCACTCATTACATGAAACAGACAACAATGAAGAGATCAACAACACGCATCAGAAACCTCTTAAAATGTGGCTAAAGGAATAGCCGAAAGCACTTGCGAAAACAGACACTACGGCCAGTTCTTATATTCCGTTACACATGCCAGACGGAAAGTTGTAACAATATTAGAAAAAATAAATTTAAAAAAATTAATTAAACCTTCCAAAGTTTATAATTTTGGTTTGTTTTTCTTCGTGTGACTTATAGATTTATATTTGAAACTGTAATATACTGTGTCAAAAACTGACAGTATTTAGTCAACAACTGGCTAATTTGCATACGAATATCCTCAAACAAAATCATATCAAAATCAAGAGTAATACTTCTGAACTGTTTGTCCACAATTTTAAGTTAGAAGTAATCAACTTGTCAGTTGTTTAAATGAATTTTTGATGTCTAAATATGCTACAATTTTTTTCAATATGTATGTGTAGGTGTGCGTACGCGCCCGTGTGTGTGGAAATGAGCTGAATACTGGCTTTCATGAGAGCAACGCTACACTGTATTCAAAGGTCAAGGTTATCATTAATATAATGTAGTATTGGAAGAATAAATTCAGAATATAGAGTGTTGATGGGTAGATATCGAGAAATAAACTAAGGTATTTAGTAAGTTTTATAGGGATATTGATCTGTTAATATACATTGAGTCAACGGATAAGATTATTTTTATCCACATTAAAAAAAAAGCTGGTAATTATCACACATGCGTGGGTAGACAAAATGAATATAAAATAAGGAAAAGTAAAGATATAAAAAATAATAAAATAAATTTAAAAAAAAAGCAGGAATATAACCGTTAAACATTAGAATGGTGCAAGGGATATAATTGAATATGAAATATTATTAGTGGCAGGGCAGGTGGATATTAAATCAGGTGTTAGGTTGTTTTAATCCACATCGTATTATTTAAGATGGGAGCTCCTATGAATGCATGTGAACATAATCTAACTACGCTTATTCATCCGATTAGGATTATCGATGTATTTGAGAATAGTTCGTTTTCCTAAGAGTCACAGACTACATTTTTCTTTGTTGTAGGCAAAATGCTTGGTTTTAGCGATGAGATGCCAATTTACTGCAGGTGCATAGTTACCTGTCTAAATTTCCCAGAAAAATTTTGAGAGTGGCCTGGTATTTGAATATGCTTATTGGTAAGCATCATTTTATGATGGCAATACCAGGTTTTCCAGTGGTTGGCAGCGGAATCAAAATAAAATTTATTCTTGCCATTATGTTCAACGGTAGCTTTGTAAATAACACCTTTATTCAAGCATTTAGTATTTAGTGGGGAGGTAATATTTTTTCGACAATTAAAATTATGGAACTATCGTGAAATAAGATGTGTTTCTGGGCTTGTTTGATGATGTCAATCTTTTTGTTAGTGATGGTGCAATAATTTTTGACCAGGTTTATAGCCGCCACTAGCAGGTCTTCAATGATCGACGGGTAGAAATTTGAGATGTCGAGTTGCACAAAGGTGCATTCATTTATATTTTTTTTATTTTAGAGAACCATTTCATGGCATCTTTTGTATTCCTACATTGGTTGACCTCTGTAGCGCTCCTTGCATATTTGCAGGCTTGCTGATTTTCCCTATGCACATTTTGGAAGGGTTAAGCAATCGGAACTGGGACGATGGTGTATGTAATCCTATTTATTTTAGAGAATAATTATTTTTCAAAACCAAGGAATGGGTCGTCGCTACGTGGAATTTTCTATTACTTAAATACAAAGGAGTTAAAAGGTTCATATGAATTACGGTGCTATTTTTGAGGCGAAGAACAGGGTCCACCACATTCTATTAACGACACTCCCTATCTTATGAATAAGTTTCCTTTCAGGGACAATGTTTTAGTGCAGTATTCCAGAATAAAAATTCAGATTCTTCCAATGTATCTAATATATAATGATCATTAAAACTACTTGAATCAGCGTTAACTCTAACAGAAAATTTAACCGCTAGCTATGAACAATACGTAAATATATATATGTATATTTTCTCCGCTTCTTTGAATAATTATCTAATATTCTAAACTTAATGCATGGTCATATTTAAAATTTATAATTCGTAATTGTTATTTATTAAATATATATTAACTATATATTGAAATTAAAAGTTAATTAGTTATACCGATTTCTAATTTATTCTAATATTAATATTAACGCATTAATAAATTAATAAATTGTATCTAAACTCTGTTGTTAAAGTTTTTGAATTCTCATATACTTGAATTTTAATTGGCCATCATAGCTTACGCTACAATGTTTCCCCTATTGAGGACAGTTTGGTTGGTTTTGAACTTTTTAAGACGCTTTATTTTGCAATCAACAGCATCACTTATCAAGACACAAGAAGTGTTGAAACAAAACTTCAATTTTTGTAGTGATGTTTATATTTTTTAATATATATATATATATGTATATATATAAGAATATATATATAAGCATATATAAATATAAACATATATATAAAAATATATATATATGTTTACGCATATATATATATATATATATATATGTATATATATATATGTATATATATATATATATATATATATATATATATATATATATATATATATATATATATATATATATATATATATATATATATATATTGTAATATACCCACAACATAATAGATGATTAAATAATCAATAATCATAATATAAAATATATAATTAACTAATGAGTAAATATGTTATACTGTTAGCTTTGCCTTTTCCCTTTTTTTTCATTTCTTACTTTCCTTTTTTCTTTCTTTCATGACGAAGAATTAGGAAACCAGATAGTCGACATCGGACGTCGTCTAGCCCAAGCCATAGAAATGTAAAACGGTGACTTGTTGATAAGGAGCTGTTGGATGACTTAGTATTGTTCCTGACTTCTTTCTTTTATTTTTCTCCCCTTCTGTATGCTCAATCCAGAGAGAGAGAGACAGAGAGAGAGAGAGAGAAAGATCACGTTAGCACAGTTTGCGGTCGTGATGAGAAGGTGGACGAAGTTGTGGGTCCAACATTACTGTTGTATTTTGTGAAACCCATAAAGGGAAGATTACGGTTTGAATACCGATATAAAAAAAGAAGAGAAAGGGCGAAAATTGTGTCCCCCATTTTGTTATTGAATTAGCAGAATTCAATAAAATTACAGTTTGAACAATAAAGGGAAAGACAGACAAAACCGTGGGTTTCTTCTCATTTTTGTATTGTCATTGAATCAATAGAATTCAATGGATTTACAGCCTGAATATTGAAGGAAAAGACAGACGAAATCTTGGGTATGTTCTTATTTTGTATTTATAAAATCCGATAGTAAAGACTATAGTGAAGGATGAGAAAATAGGAAATACTCGGAAGATTATGAAACTTCACTTGTGTTTGACAACCCCAAAAGAATTGGAGGTTAAGAGAAATTAGGCTTATCACAACAGAAACCTGAAAAGCAGACATGAAAGGATTATTTATCAGTCTATCCCAAAAGCAGAATAATACTATCAAGAACATTACAATTGCAAAAGAACATTTTGTAAGAACTTCACAAGAAGTTATATATATATATATATATATATATATATATATATATATATATATATATATATATATATATATATATATATAAATATAAAATATAAATAAAAACAAAATATATAAAGAAAGGAAAGGCAAAGTTGAGTACATTTTGATTGATTTGAATTTCTTTCGTTTATTATTTCCACATTGGATAAATTGTATCAACTCATCCTGCATAATTGTTGAACAATTTGTTGTTTTTTATTGTTAATTTTGTATATTGGTTGTAAATAAATGTTTCATTATTTGAATTACCCCCGTCTTACGTTTGTTTATCTTTGGTCTCATTGAGTCGTTTGGAGTCTATGACTGAGTATCAAGAAAGAAGACTCACTTTGGCTGATTTCGATTCGCCTATAGGGTCCCATTTCGTAACAATATATGGTACCATTTCGTAACAATATATGGTACCATTTCGTAACAATATATATTTATTGTAGTGGGACAGCAGATCATTATTTGAACATATATTGTTAAATAAAACAATGGACGTATGTTATGTCTGATCATGAGCCTTTTTTAAATTTCAATGCTGAATATCTTTGTTTAAATATCCGTATAACCACTCTGAAGATGGCTCATGTGAGCCTAAAGCTTAGATGATGGACCAACTTAATAAAAATATATCCAAATGTTGGACAATTTTTTGTCTTTATTTTCACCCGCAATTAAAGAAAACTTGCGAACTTTTGGCATAATAGATAACGATATATATATATATATAGTAGATAACGATATATATATATATATATATATATATATATATATATATATATATATATATATATATACATACATATATATATATACATACATACATATATATATATATATATATATATATATATATATATATATATATATATATATACATACATATATATACATACATACATATATATATATATATACATATATATACATACATATATATATATACATACATATATATACATACATATATATATATATACATATATACATACATATATATATATATATATATACATACATACATATATATATATATATATATATATATATATATATATATATGCATATATATACATATATATATAAAGAACAATTCTGAGAAGAAAGAAGTATGACAAAGTGGAAGAAGTCTTTGAGTGAAGTGTTTCATCCTAATTTGCATTATTTTGATGCAAGTACGCATGCGCAGGAATAAGAGATGCTGAGAATATATTTATTTTGTAAAATTGTTTCTGTATATTTTATATAATGTAGCCGATTTCATTATTTTCTTTTTCTTTTTGGTTTACATCAATCTTCTATTATATATATATATATATATATATATATATATATATATATATATATATATATATGAAAATTTCTAGACTTAACCTGTAGAAAAGACAATATTTATAAATATAAATGACAATAGGAAAACTGGAATAGTTACTGACAATTTCGGTTTCTGCTTTGGAAATTCAACATTGGACGAAACGCGTCAGTAAGTACTACAGTTTTCCTATTGTCATATATATATATATATATATATATATATATATATATATATATATATATATATATGAATTTGAAAGAAATATGTAGGTAAATCCAAAACAGTGATAGAATTAGAAACAAATACAAAACCTTTAAGAATTTAACATGCATGGCTTTATTTAAAGAAATAATAGGTAAAAAAAATTATGGAAGAAAAAGTTCATGTTCCATGAGCTCTTTGTTATTGTCTTTTTTTCTCGTGGTGTTAGTGAACTGGTATATGTGTGTAATTCGCCGCCTGTTCACCCCTGTGATTAATGGGTATTTTTCTGTCTGTTTGGTAGTTGTGTTTCCCTTTCTTGAAGATAATAGTGGGAAGAAGTTGACAAATCTATGAGTAACATATTTCTAGTTGATGTTTCGGAAGTTGGTGGTGTCGGTACGTGTGTTGCTTGTTGGTTTGTTGTACGTTATTAGTGTTCGGGTTTATGTCTATCGTGGAGAAAGAAATATCATGTGCCTCGAGAAATCTGGAGGTACAGTAATAACATGACAAACTGACAAACGAATTGTTAATTTTTCGCTACGAGTCGGAGTTTGACCGATTTTTTTTTTTTTTTTTTGCCTTAAGATACGAGGTAAATTGTAAGATACGAGCAAGTTCCAGTTAATCATACGCAGTACACATGTTCAGCTCTTCTCTGGAATGATCTCTGTTGTGTTGTGTCTTTTTGCTACTATTTTGTAAAATTCCTTTGGTGGCAACCTGGGTCCGAAGAAAGTAAGTGCAAAGAGCAATGGAATGCATCGGAAATATTCTTATTAATTTCAATGGCGAAAATTGATTTGAGATATGTATCTTTTTGAGATACGAGCTCGGTCTTTGAACAAATTAAACACGTATCTCAAGGCATTATAATATATGGATACGCCTCATCTTATTTAGCTATCGTAGAAGACTTGTCGAGATTTTTTTAGGCGAACACATTTTTTAAGGAAAGGTTTAACGAAATGCATACACATACTTACTATCAGAAATAGACAGTTGACATTTTTTGGTATTTATAATGAAGAAAGACGGTTTGGAGAATTCGACACTCGCAAGACATATTGAAGATAAGTGGAGCAAAGCGAAACAGAAAATAGCTTTATCAATGCCTTTATGTATAGCAGACCGGTAACTGGGAGTGGTTATAAGGAGACAAACGTTGCTTAGAGCGGCAAAGTACAGGAAGATGTGGAGAGTCGTTTCCACTGATTGTCGGAAGGAACACCGTACATAAAATAGGATGAATATATGATTAGATTCGGGTTCGATTATTTTTCAGCAGATTCTCAAGTTTAATATTAAATATTACAGAGGTGATGGCGAGCTCACTAAGGAAAAGAGATAGAATTGTAGGCCATTGACACATTCTAAATTTTGCATCGAGGCCAATATCACCCACGGTAGAATAGCCGACAAGCGGCTTGACGAATCCGCACAGGATCAAAGGTGAATAGCATGCTCTGACGCGTGAAGCAAAAGACACATCTGAGGCCAGCCGACGTGGGAAAATCTGTGACGCCTGCGTAAAAAGAAAGGCAGTAGAAAAAGCTTCAAAACCACCAGGACTGTTTCCCTGTCTCCAGTGAAGTCGTCTTTGCCGTTCCTACATGAGACTCTACAGTTACCTTCGACTTCAGCCATGCACGTAATGCCACTGTGCCAGACCACTTCTATTACAGAGGGTAAGGTTTTATGTAGTAGATGCTAAATAGATATTCGCCTACTAATCATTTCGTCAGGCCCGCAAACACTTTGAGTATTTTTCTGGTCGTAGAAATAAAAAGGAGGAACATATATCCAATTAAATACGGATAATTTTTAAAGATTAATTCAAACGAATTTTCATTAGGTTAGAGAATCAACATATATAGACAATATGTTTTTTATAAGTTCTCAATTCCAGTGTATATCACCTGAATAAGACCGGTGTGTACAACAGTGAATATAGCAGTAAAGATCAGGACAACAGTCCAAATGTGGTAATAGTATAAATAGTTACAATAGAAAAATATAGAAATATACACAGATGTTGTGTTTTGTGACATTTTCGTGAGAAATAAGCTAATTTCAAGCGTACATTGACAGTCTTTTTTTTTTTTAATCCGAGTCTACAAAAGTTAACTCTGCTGTTATATGTAATACAACTGACGGTAGTGGTCATCCTAATTACAAATCTAGCAACGAACATCGCGTGATGAAGATGCAATTGTGAATTATGCGAAAAATCCCAATTATTGGAATATCAATGAAAATGCTTAAAAAACATGAAACAATGTTTCTGAAAGCTATATACACGAAGTACTTATCGCTGTCTGGAGGAACATATGTAACCTTCTCATTATTTTGTCCAATTATTTCGATTACACGCCAATTCGACCAATTTATTGGAAGCGACCATTTGTCTAGTTCATGCTTATTACTTTTCTGTCTATCCTTTTTCCCAAGTCTTTTTCCCTTATTTTTACAGTTTTCTTATTTCTCTTTTTCTATTTCCTTAATATTCTTAGCTCTTCAGCATTCCTGTTTATTAGGATTTTCCTAGATCATAGTTTTTTTGTTTGTTTGTTTTTTTTTTTAATTCAAATTTGATCTTTGATACTTTTGGCTAAACATTTCGATTTATTTCTATTTTAACATTCATTTCCTCCATTTTTTTCCTCCATTTATTTCTAAAACCTTTAACCCTTTCCTTTACTTTATTTCTTTCTTTCAAATTCTATATCCTGTCTATATTCGTTCATTCTTTCACATCCATGTCTCTTTCTCTCCTTTTTCTTTATCTCTGCTTCCTTATTTTTTACATTCTTCGGACTTCGAAAACACAGAAGGCTTCTTTTTTTTTAATATTTGAACTGCTTTCATTATTTTAGATGTTTCTTTCGAATTTATTCAGCATTGTTTTCGGACCTAGGATATATCAAGTTGAAAAACCGGTTCACGCATGAACGGCAATGCTTAATGTGTGTCCATTCAGGAATATCAGGAGCTGTAAGCTTGGGTATGCGAATGGGATGTGCGGATGGTGTAACTGTAAATCAGAGAGACGTGTTTCAATTCCTGTCGGGTTAATTTTATTCACTTACGCGCAAATACCTTTGGGAGAAGGATGAATTCACACATTCTATCACAGCTGCAGGTTAATCAGTCGTGCTTTTATCAATAAATCATTATTATCTCCAAACATTCATGCTAAAGAAATATTTTCAGGATTTAAATAATATGCTAGTTTGATTAGACGTAAAGTAAAATGAAAACGATTCAATGAATAAAATCAGTATTGTTTTATTACAATTCTCGCTCCTTTCATTTCTTTCCTGATTTTCTTTTATATTTTAGTTCCTTTCTTTCTTCTCATTTCTTTATATTTTAGTTCATTTATTTTTTGTCCTGTCTTTATATTCTATTTCCTTTCTTTTCTTTTCTTTTCATTTCCTTTCTCATATCTTTAAATTCTATTTCTTTTCTTTCGTTTTCTGATTGCTTTTTATTCTAGTTCCTTTGTTGTTTTTTCCCCTGATTTCTACGTATTCTAGCTCCTTTGAAGGAATTCAGCACTGAGTGGTGATCATCTGTGTCATGCTTGAACGCAATCTTCAGGTCACGTGGAGTTTCTCGATATTTTGTGTGTGCTAGTCATTGTAACATTATACCTCAACCTTATTATATATATATATATATATATATATACACACATATATATATATATATATATATATATATATATATATATACAGAGAGAGAGAGAGAGAGTTTGATTGAATGACTCGTTTTCTAAAGTTCATGATCTGTTTTGCAAGTTACTTAAAGCCGAAAATTATTTTTAAATTGTGTGATTTGTTTTTAGATAATCATGATTTAGAGATGAAAAACTTACTAATTAACCCATATCTGAGAGTAAAGAGAAAGGGAGAGTAAAGAGAAATTCAAACCTAACGACCAGCCTGTATGACGCACCTGAAGATTTCACGTTTGCATGAAACTAAGTTGTGCTATCAACGTTGGGAATTATGTATAATCACTGATATATACTTAATATTAGCTCTGTTATTTAACATTGAGCAATGTTTTTATAACACCTCAGAAACAAACATATCTATATACGTGCAAGTATATGTGCGTATATGTATCTTTTAACATACCCACACACACACACACATATATATATATATATATATATATATATATATATATATATATATATATATATATATATATATTATAACAATAAAAAAATATTAAAAATTAAAATCTTCAGACACACTGGGTTGTAGATTAATATTCTTTCGCATTTTTTTTTCATCATCTCATTTAGGTTCCTCGACTACTTTCGGCCAAAATGTCCATCATCAGAAGAAGAAATATGCACACACACGTACACAGATATACACACATACGCACACACACACACACACACACACACACACACATATATATATATATATATATATATATATATATATATATAGAGAGAGAGAGAGAGGGAAATTGGAACGGAGGAATCAACACTACATGATCACTCTCATTTTCACTCTTCAATTCGTTCAGGAAAGTTGGTCTGATGATCGCATTAAAACGTGAAACTGATTGTCACTATGCTATCATGATTCCTGTATCCACACTGTCTCTATCTAAAAACATACTCTAGTGTGAATGCCTATTCAAACAGTGTAACCGTTTATATGAACAACTGTAATTGCGTATGTATCCAGTCATATTGACTCAGGGCAAATGTTCTTAGCATTTTTAAGACAACAATGCCTATTTAGATATTTTTACATAGATTAATTCAACCACATTTGTCACTTTTTTTTTCATTCGCTATCTTGGGATCATTCTTGATGATGAACTGTTCTACATTTTACCAGCTTCTTCCTTATAAGGAAACAATTACAGTTAATATTATCATGTCAATCTTATTCTCTATCCGTTAAGTTTTTTATTCTTTTTTCCATTATTTTTCTCTTTTTTACTTTATTATTTTCATTTTCTTATTTTCTTTCGTTGTTTATTCTTTCCTTCGTTTATTTTCTTTTTTCCTTCAGCTTTTCTTCTCTCTAATTTTTAAGGGGTCCACCCCTTTTTATACAAGTGGACTCGCCCACTGTGTACTTGTACTGCTGCCGGTGAAAACTCGGAAGTGATACAGAGTGAGAGAGTGAGGTAACCGCTTTGTAGGAGTCAGACTGTATATATATCATTATTGCTACTAACTGCATTTCTAGATCTACTAACCGTATTATCAATTGTATTATTACGTCACTACATTTATTTGCTATATTTCATTCCTGCGTTTGTCATTCATTTGAGACCGGATTTCATCCCGGAATCCACAACACTAATACTTTCAATTTTTCTCTCCAAATTTGTTGTCTTTCCACTTTCATTTCTTTCTTCGTATTTTTCGGAATATCCTTCGTCATTAGTGTTCTCTGCATGTAACACGTATTTAAATACATCGTCTTCGTAAAATTTATTCTTTTGTTCTGCATTTTTTTCTTCATTTTTTACATGTGCAACATTCAGCGTTCTTTATTTCCCTTTTTCATTCTACCTGCCTTTCTTTCTATTTTTCCATTTCTTATTTTTCTTCTTAACGAGGCATGGAACTTTTTTTTATTCGTGAATATATGTTGGCCTTTAAAATGAGATGACCATGCAAAAAGCAAGGATTTATTTCTTAAGCACCATATTCTATTTTTTGCTGAATTTGCTGGCTCACACTTTCAGACTTTTACTAATCAGAGAAGAAATAATACAAAAGAAATTATTGGGAAAAAAAAGGTTTATCGTTTCAAATTATCTCGTCTTACGGACAAGAATCGGTTTCACGTGATTTCATGTCATGACACCAGTGAGTCAATTATAGTGGGGCCAAGCGTCTGTTGTACTGTCGCAGACACGCGAGATGGTTTCATTACGAATAAAGTTGTTGCACATGTGTATTGAATAAAAATATACAATTCGACAAGTGAAGAGCTGCCCCTTGGGGAAGCATACATGCGTACAGTGAAGAAGAATTAGTTGAATAAATCTTTAAACGAGTGGGAAATACAAGTATTTGGAATGAAGAAATAAATTAATATATCATAAAACACACACACAAACACGCACATGGGTAATGCCCATCGTGGTGAGCATCTTTAAATAAACAAATAAATAAATGATACCGAAAAACTTTAATGGGTCTCATGAAAAAGATATCCATGCAATTGAAGTAGAAATTGTCAAACTTTTATTTGAGTGTATAATATTGTAATCTTCCCAAGTAAATTTGAAGAAGCATCGACTTGTTCAAAAATGGTTCCAAGCAGGAAGATATTTATCTTTGAAACGACTATATTTACAGTCACTCTCTCTCTCTCTCTTTCTCTCTCTCTCTCTCTCTCTCTCTCTCTATATATATATATATATATATATATATATATATATATATATGATA
Organism: Acanthosepion pharaonis; assembly: GCA_903632075.3. NCBI lineage: Eukaryota > Metazoa > Mollusca > Cephalopoda > Sepiida > Sepiidae > Acanthosepion > Acanthosepion pharaonis. Next base: position 4,072,863 of record CAHIKZ030002224.1, on the reverse strand, counting down.
ATTGTGTATTTAGTCAGCAATATTTCGTTCTTGCATGTTTCATTAAAACGACAGACCAGGTGCTACGATTAAACTATTTATTTATTTTTTTCTTGTGTTCAAAAAGCGTTTAATTCTCTGTACACGTAGTGTGTAGAAACTGTCCTCATGTTCTATAATTCGGCTATACTTTTAGCCATTTTCAAGGATGATTTTATTTTTTTCAATTTAATTGGTGGTGTGGGCTGTGTGTATGTTTTTAGTGTTATAAAGATGTTTTATTTTCCAAACACAGTTGGCACATCGTAGCTGTGTTCTTATTATTAAGCGTTTTTATTATTTAGGCTGCCATTATTTTTAATCGTTTTTACACATGGATGAGGTTATTATATTTGCATTTTCTACTATTATATTTCGGATGTATGCTGATAATCTTGTGTGTGTTTGTTTAACTGGGTTCTTATGGAGCTATTGTCAGATAAGTGTAACGTTAGGCGTCTGGATAGGCATGTAGTTGTGTGACCAATGTAATTATTTCGGTTTGATCAGTAACACACTTCTTTAGGGGGCATTTGAACTCATAGATAATGTTCATTGGTTGTAATTTCGTCTTAGCTGGTGTGTTGTTTTTTTTTCAGGATAAGGTTAGTTGACTTAAATTTTTTTATATTAGATAATTAATTTGAGTTTTATTCGGGTCAATTGGGGTAGTGTATTTCTTTATAATATTTCTAAGTGACGATTCAGCTTGTTTGTAGTTAATGTACATTTTTTTGTAGAAAATATTTATGTAATTTTTGACTGTATCTTCGCTATCATTGTTATTTACATTGGGGAGAAATAGTCTAATTTGGTGGTCTGTAAGGTGGTTAGGGAAGCCATTGTTGATTAGTGTCTGTTTTACATTATTTAAGGAAGAGTAGTCGAGAGGATGAATTCTGGTGTGATCTTTGTTTTAACTACACAGGTTCTACACACTCTTTTTCCCAAAAAAGCAAACACTTGTTCGAACACAAAAATAAAAAGCATAATCATATTACCTTGTCCGTTGTTTTTAATAAAACATGCATATATATATATATATATATATATATATATATATATAGATAGATAGATAGATAGATAGATAGATACTGGATGTAACAGCAAAATTGTCTAAATCGTATATCATCATAATTGTCCACCCCACAAAATTTTTAATTCATATATGTATAAGAAAACACTAAATGGCCACCAAATGTAATCGTACAATACCATTCCCGGTCGTCATGACTTCAAACACTGCGGCTGATCGATGAAAATCGCTTCGATCTCGATCTCAGACCTACCCTATCCCACGTTTTGAAGTAAGTTTGATCATAAGGAGGCCAAGATCGAATCGTCGCAGGTATCGTCATGTCAGGCTGGTCCAAGCAGGTTGATGTCGTTCAAGAAAAAAATAACACTCGAATAAATTGAACAAAAGTAAAGACTGTGTTTTTATATCAGTCCTCCGTACAATAATTGGTTTATATCAGAGTTCGCATGCAATTAATTATCAGACCAACCCAGGTCTAAATCGGAAGTGATATTATTGTTGACTTGGTAAAGTTTATTTTGCTGCTTTGGTAAAGTTCGACACAATGCTTGAATCGGCGCTTTCTATTCAGCAGTCACGTGGGGGGTGTATCACGACCGGTGTTTGGGATGGACTCTCTACCATCTTTCTCCTGTCTCCGTCGCATTTATTGATATTCGCTCAAACTGGCGCGAGACACGGTACATAGGTAGATATCGGTAAATCCCCTTTGTTGTTAGCTTACTTCATAAGTCTGGGGAATTCCCCTCTTCCACTCTCATATTACTACTTATCACTTAATCTCCTCAGTGATCGTGGGTGGCTTACCCACCCCCACCTGAAATTTCATCACAATTTTGGACCAGGATAATTCAACTCCAATTTCGTTGTTTACGAAAATGAAGTTTCCGCTTTACAGTTTATAATTTCAGCTGCGTAGAATACATGTCAATCATCATTGACCTCTAATTCTGGGTCATTTTCCATTGTTCAAACCCTCGACACACTAATTCCAGTTGTCGTCTAATGTGAATTAAATCGTCGGATTCTATGTATTAACCCATCTTGATCCAAAGTCTTTCAGTATATCGATACTTCTATCCACAAGAAATGTTTCCAATGTTTTACCGCGATAACAATAAATAGTATTACAATATAACAATTGGACATGTTTGCTGTTACACAATTTGAACAATTTTGCTGTTACACCTATATATATATATATATATATATATATATATATATATATATATATAGAGAGAGAGAGAGAGAGAGAGAGAGAAAATTAATACAAATATAAAATGTGACACTTAGCTGATTTTTGTTACATTCAACATCCCGGCTCCAGAGATTCGTAGACAAACCTTACAAAAATCACTCGTCAGCGGTTATCAACAATTGAGTAGTTATATTTCTTGTTTGCAGGGTACGGCTGATTTTTTATTGTGCGTGCGTGTGCTCGCGTGATATATGTATGTATGTATATAAGTATGAATATATATAAATGTATAGGTATATTACTTAAAATTTTGGTTTTAATGGATACCCGTATTTAAGTAGACGTTCCGTTCTTAAACAGTTTTTATTTCATCTACCGGCCTGCGCACTCGAGAAAATTTAATAAAGAAAATGTTATTCCCGATAGGATTCGAACCTGCGTCTTATTTTGCAGGAGAATCTGCCGTCTAACCCGGTGCGATTTGACCGATCGCGTCGATTTTAATGCACATTCACTCGTTCAGATTTTTTCGAAAGATATTTCTGCCCAGTTTTGTACCCAAAAAGAATAGAAATCAGTTTCTAAAGAATCAATTATGTTCTTCCTTGTGTTCATGGCTCGTTGGGTCTAGGCATAGCAAAATACTCCATTTTTCGTCGGATGTGTCCCTTGTCAACACAGAGTATAACTGAAGCAGTCACATCCATACTGAAGGTGTACAATTAAAACGAACCAATCACTTTTAGCAATAGATCGTATATATGAATTCCACTTGAAGTCTGAGGTGATGTTGATTCCCAATAGATGGTCAAGGAAAGTATCCTTGAGGGAGCATTCATGCATCATGATAGGTTAACCCATTACCTGCCATGAGACTCATTTGTGGATCTGTTAAAATTAAATTCACTACATGTTATTCGTTGTATTTACATTGAATTGCTTACATACATTGCATTTGCAGAGGTATATTTTACAACACTTAGCCTTTAAAGTTTTTATTATTAGCCGTAAGTAGTGTATTTGAAAAGTATTTTTTTATTATTTCTAATCAATATTATTTTTTTATATTTTATACATATATACAGGGTGTCCATAAACTTCGAGTGCACTTTAAAAACTTTATTTGTATTTTGCGATAGAAATAATCTGTAAAAAATATTATAAAATTTAATGTACCTAGTTTTAAGTATAGCTAAAATAACTAATGGGATTTCAGGCTTAACGGTAAATCAATTGGCAAATATTTTCCGTGAACTCCAAAATCGTATTACTCTTTGTATTGCTAATGATGGAGGACATGTGGAAACGTAAATAAAATTTCAATAAAACCTTTAAAAAATATAGATTTATTTCTTTCTATTCCTTTTTACAAATTATTTCTATCGCAAATACATATAAAGTTATAATTTTTTTAAAGTCCACACGAAATTTATGGACACCCTTTTATATTTGATCTTCTAGTTTCTATAAAAACGACAATGGTAACTAGTGAAATTAAATATAAGGAATAAATAAATTCTTAAGACACTTGTTTGGGCCAAAAATGCGCATTAAAAAAATTTGGGAGTTGATGGGTCAAAGTTCATGTTTTGCTTGGTTGCAGAACGTTACGTGTTTGATTTTATCCGTTGAATTTTGCGATTCAATCCTATACCCCACCACCCAGGGAGTCATCTGGGCTATGTCAAAAGAGATACTAAATGCTAGATTATATTCATCCTTGTTAGTTGGTTGATTTTGCTTAGCGGCATATCAACCAGTATCGATTATTTAAAGCCGAAACTTCAATATTTTGTACATAATTTTATACCTTCCGCAAAAAATGTATGTTTTTTTTAAATATCAGGTCATCCCATGAGTTCCGTCCGAATTTTAACTTATTGCTAAAATGAACGAAATTTAAAGAGTATTTTATAATGTCTAATGAACCTGAACATTTTTTTATGTTTAGATACATTTAAACTGATCAAATTTTATATCAGAGAACAATAAAATTAAATTTTGATTGATTAAAACCCTGCTAACATGGAAGTACCCAAGAATCATGTGAGGTACATAATGTTTTATGAGTTCAAGAAAGGAAACTCAGCAGCCAAAGCGGCTAGAAATATTCACTCAGTTTATGGAGAGGAATGTGTGAATGAAAAATCTTGCAGAAGATGGTTTACAAAATTCAGAGGTGGAGATTTCATCCTTGAAGATGAAGATCGAACCCGACGTCCAGTTTAGTTTGATGAAAATTTTCTTGAAGCAGCCCTTGAAGAAAATCCTGCTTTATCAGTTGAGGAATTGGCAGTTGTTCTGAGTTCAAACCATACAACTGTTCATCGTCATCTTCAACAACTTGGAAAAGTTCCTAAACTTGGAAGATGGGTGCCTCATGAATTGTCTGAAAACAACCTCAAATTCCGAGTTGACATCTGCTCTTCTCTCCATTCTCGCCAACTTGTTTCACCTTTTTTGGATAGACTTGTGACTGGCGACGAAAAATGGATCTTTTATCGAAATGTTAAACGTTGGAGATAGTGGCTTGGTAAAGGGGAAGGAACCCAGCCATAGCCGAGAAGGGAACTTCATGGGCAAAAGGTTCTTCTTTAAATCTGGTGGGATTGCCAAGGAAAAATCAACTTTGAATTCTTACCACCTGATGCAACAATTAATGCTCAAATATACTGTCAGCAATTAGAGCGTTTGAACCAAGCTTTGAGGAAAAAAAGACCTGCTCTAGCGAATCGAAAAGTGGTGATGTTTCATCAGGACAATGCGCGACACCACACAGCAAGAATCACGTCACAAAAGATCGGTTAGGAGAAAATTCCTCATCCACCTTATTCTCCCGATCTTGCTCCTTCAGACTACCATTTATTTCGTAGCTTACAGAATCATTTGGAAGAAACAGCTTTTGTAACACAGGAAGAGGTTAAAACTGACATTTGTGAGTTCTTCGAATCAAAGTCAATAGAATTTTACAGTAATGGATTTAGTAAGCTTGTTAATAGATGGAAGGAAGTTATAGATAATAAGGGAAAATACATTATTGATTGAATCTGTAATTAAATGTAACATTTGGTCACTTGTTTGCTTTATTCAAAATTCGGACAGAACTTATGGGATGACCTGATATATTTTTTGTAGATCATAAAATATATTATTGGTAATTTAACTACAAAAAATATGTTTTTAGTATTTTTTATAAAGTATGGTTTGTTGGACACTAAAAATATGCATTTTATATAAAAAATGCATTGTTGGTTATTTTACTATAAAAATTGTATTGTTGGTCATTTTACTATAGAAAGGTGTATTGTTGGTCATTTTACTATAAAAAGTGTATTATTGGTCATGTTACTATAAAAAATGTATTGTTGCTCATTTTACTATAAAAAAGTATTGTTGGTCATTTTACTATAAAAAGTGTAATGTTGGTCATTTTACTATAAAAATATATTGCTGGTAATTTTACTATGAAAATGTATTGTTGGTCATTTTGCTATAAAAATGTACTGTTGATTTCTTTTTGGGTTTTCACTATTTGCTCATAATGAGACCCTGATATTTGCTATCAGCCCGGGTAATTGTGCACCTGAGAACAACAGCAATTAAGAATTGGCTCCACACACCTCAAAATCTTAAATCTCAGAAGCCTTCATACCGGGTGTTGTTTATCATCATACCCAAGAATGTTGTCATCTTGATTGTTGTCTATACCTATAAACTGTTGTATCATTTGAATAGATATTCACTAGGGATCAGAGTATTATACTGATATCAATGTAATTAAAATATCTCTATGTTCTAATTTGAACTTATTAAGAAATAAATATTTGTTAGAAGGTTGCCTTGAGACATTGGTTTCAAGTCAATGCAAGCGGGGTAAGACCGCTTCACGCTTTTTTCCCATTTGACCCATTGCTTTTAAACCAAAAAAAGAAAAAAAACATGCAACACAAATATGAATTGATTGCTTTCCACTGCGGTTTTTAGCCGTAATTACACGATAAAAAAGCACAATGAAAATCTTCCAAGCGTTTTAGTTTGATAAGTCAGAAACATCGCATATCCTGTAATTGGGATTATAAATTTCGTTAACTATCAGCAAGAAAATTCATTGGAATAAAATAGATTTTTTCGTATGAACATCTTCCACTTCCTTTCTGCTGTTTTTGGTTTGCCGATCAAATCAACGTCAATTTCAAGTTGAAATGAACATTTCGATTTAGTAGATTTTATAGTCTATTTGGTCAAACTAGCTCACAAGAAAAAAGCCGTATCATAACACTTTAGCTGATTAAATCTGATGCTTCAAAGTTGAAATATTTATTCTGTTTAAAAATGTTATTCTCCTCACGATCCCTAAGTTAATGTAACCCCTGAGATATGACTTATATAACTACAATATATCTTACATCATCCTGCAAAAGCATTCCGATTATCGAGGAGGTGGCTAACACTCTTTGGGTCCTGTCACTGGATCTAACTAACGCGTTTATCCACTGTGCCATGTGTCCTCAAGGACCTGGATAAGACTGCAGAGAACTTGGAGAGGGGCATTAGCAAGAGATAACTGATAACTGACATCCATTAGACATGTCCTCGTGGAACTACCCCAGTGAGCGAAGTAAAGAGTTCAGTTTGACATTCCAGTTAACTGAAGAAGGCCGGAGCGTACAACGGCCGAAACGTTGTAAAAAATATGGCAACAAAGATGAGGATAATAGTCCGGATAATGTAAATAGTGTACTTAATAACTTATCTAAGAAATATATATATATATATATATATATATATATATATATATATATATATATATATATATATATAAAGGAAATATGTTGTAGTGGTTCCAACGAGAAAAAGTATGTATATTAAAAGAAGAGGGTGCCTGAAAAACGTTTTTTGGTTGTAATGTGGATTTATTGAAAAAATATTATACTTTTGTTTTACATAATTTCACGACACGTGTTTCTGGTCTGGTCTCGCAAACCGTCTTCAGGTGAAAGTGGAGATTTTACATATTATTAAAATAATTAATTTTTTCTTCATGTTCAATGTGGAATATTCTCGATATGAGACATTAATGTCTCATATCGAGAATATCCACTTTCACCTGAAGACGGTTGCGAGACCAGACCAGAAACACGTGTCGTGAAATTATGTAAAACAAAGTATAATATTTTTCTCAATAAATCCACATTACAACCAAAAACGTTTGCGGCACCCCTCTTTTTTAATATATATATATATATATATATATATATATATATATATAGTGTATCAAAATTTTACAATTTTTTTTTTTTTTGGGGTTACAAACAAAGTAAAATGTACATATATATATAAATATAAATATATGGCCAAAAGTAACCGTTGTACCTCATCAATGCAACTTATAAATTTCTTTTCAAAATCTCCGATTGCTTGTACACAATCATGTACTCGTCGGATCATTGACTGGCTGACCCATTCAAATAATCCAACACGGTGCTGAATGAGTTCTCAGTCCACCAATGACATATTGATGAAGCATCTCTGCATTATTAATGTCTGCTGCATAAACCAATAATTTTAGTTGAGACCACAGATAAAACTCTTAAGGATTGACGTCGGGGAAAGGTGCTGTCCATCGCGACTGTTCTCCCATACCTATCCGTCTTTCATGGTAGATGTTAGCCAGTGCATCGCGAACAATGTGATTAAAATGTGCTGAAGCCTTATCACACATGAACCAAATGCGTCTTCGTATTAACAGGGAAATATTGTGTAGATCTGGAAATATTGTGTAGATCTGGAAATATTGTGTAGGAAATAAAGTCTCTGTAAGACGAGCTGGGAAAACATATGGACCAACAACACAATCTGTGTGCCCTGATCCGTAAACAAGACAGAAGAGACAATTAACGTTTCGGTAGTGTGTGCAATAATCCACCGTAAAAATTTCTCCCATGATGAGTGATAAATGAGTGAAACATCCTACAAACGTTACAAATGATACGGATACAGAAAGTGCACTTGAAGTACCCTCAGCGCAGTCCACTTGACATGTGCTTATTACTGGATCATTCCTGACAGACTGTAGCATGGGTTTTTCGTATTCAGGAATACGAACTGAATTCGGTCTTCCTCGATCCATAGTTGGTGGTGCCACGGATCCAGCTGACTCTACAGTGAGTAATTATAACATGAATAAAACAAACATTGTGCAAAGTCAAGAAGCGAGAGGTTCTTAATTGTGATATTTCCCGAGGAGACAATGGACAGATCAGTGATATGTTCTATAAACTTCAAGTTACTAATCGTCTGATCTCCAATCCCATAGAAAGCTTGAGATAATATTTAGCACCTATCATCGACAACTGGTGTGAGCAAACAGGTTTTGCGTCTACGCGAACTAAATATCAACTGAGGTTCTGTCACTCCGGAGTGATGTCACTTGAGAGCCTTTACGTGAGTCTGGTTACTTCGTCATAACCAAAGGGATATAAGCGCCTTTCGTATCCTTGCATCTACGTATACAATTCCTACAGAAATTTGGCGAGACAATTTTCTTTTTAAACTTATATTGTTAAATTTTATTTTCTTACACTACACATGACTTTTAAATGTATATTTACGAATACATTAGAAAAATAAACATTAAATGTAATAGACATATATATTTGTTAAGAATTCGCATACAACTAACACACATATACATACATAGACACACACACACGTCCATAACCTCATTTCAGAGTAAAGTGATAATTACGTTGATGCGACTACACACACACACGCGCTCGAAGGGGGGCGGTCACTGAGAATTTTACATTTTAAATATATGGTTGGGTATATAGTCGAACCGATTTTATTTAGTTTCTGTTTGTATACATGTTTCTATCACATTTTCATGAAATATCCCACTTTGTGATAATAGACGACCTGGCAAAAATGCAAAATACTGTAAGAACCAGGATGAAAATTTACTGTGGTTGATATATAGCTATTCAAGCACTTTTATAAATGTTCATTTTAGTAAACTACTTTCAGTTTTAATTACAGTAGCAGTTTTTAAATCAAAATTATGCTCAGCCTCAGTACGGTAAACAAGTAATAATCTATAACATCTATTTTATTTCTCTGGTAATTTTCATTTCATGATTTAAGTTAGACTTTTGGCAGATATCAGTTAGACTAATGGAATATAATTTTTCCTGGCAAAAAAGTTTCAAATACTCTTTCTAGTATAATTAAAATAATTTATCTTGATATGACTATGATATTTTTTAGAGGTTACAAACGAAAAAGCGATATTCAACGAAGATATCTAAAACACTCTAATATGTTTTTTAAAAATAATTATAAAGGTACACGATATTTACTTTAGTTTATAATGGTTTTAGTACCTACTTTTTGGATGACTGGCGACGGGACATGGAGGAGTGTTTATTTCACAAAATATAGCTGAATAATATATTTGTCACAGATGCGTATTCGAATCCTGGTAAAGAGTCAATATCTTCTTTTATGCAACATTACATTTAAGGTCATTGGCGATCATCACAATCCCCAATTTCCTGTCCTTTTTAGCTTTTAATAAAGTTTGTCTTTTTTATATCTCTTAAACTCCGACCTGCCTTCAATTTTCTTCGGTCTCCTTTATTATCAATATATCCTGTGAGTGTCAATTTTATAAACCTTCTTTCTACATTATGTGTCATACAGAGTCTTTTTCTAATCTGAATTACAAGTGTCCTTTCGTGTTGAGATATTTTTTAAACTTTGTCGTTTAGTCCGTTTTTTAAACAGTCATGTTTAGTCCATGGCATTCTCAGCATCCTTCTGTGTATCCATATTTCTATTGCTTCAAGTCTCTTCTTCCTCCGTGAGGTGATTGTCCAGCTCTCGCTGCCATATATGAGGACTGATATTATATAGCATTTAAATACTTTTTTCTTTGTTTCTAACGAAATATTTCTGTTTCTTAATATTTTGCTTAATTTTTGGAGTGCATACGTTTTTAAAAAATAAACTGAACTTTTCTTGCAAGTTTTAAATTAGAAAAATCTTAATGTGTCATGTAAGGCTAATTTTAGAAAACGTTTTTGAAATGGATGTCGTAGATATATTTT
>CAHIKZ030002224.1:3922500-4057500 GCA_903632075.3 Acanthosepion pharaonis | reverse complement strand
ATGATGCATAACCGACAGAATAGGCAAACACTGGGTGGAATTGTTAAATCATACAACCCACCCGCCATCTATCAATGATTCCAACCCAGCTATTAACCTGTATTGTAAGAATCGGATTCCATTTACTAAAATGAATTTTTGTATGAATCTCTGAAATGATGAATTTGCACGATTATTCATACGAAGAGGAGCCACGTGACAACAAAGATATTGTTCTACAGAAGGATGATGAGAATACCATGGAGAGAGCAGGAAATCAACTAGCAAGTTTTAATGAAAATGAAAACGAAAAAGATACTAATAATTACAATCTAAAAGAGACAATTAACATGTCTAAGTGGCATCATGAAGAAAAAATGCTTGGAAAATTTAACACGCACAGGACATAGCGAAAGTTGCAGGGACAGTGGGGAGAAGCAAGTAACATAATTAACAAGCATGTGTAAATAGACAGCATATTAATGATTGGAAGTGACAGTACAAAGAAAAACATTGCCAAGAGCTATATTAAATGGAAAGTTGTGGAGAGCCATGATCGCCCACTTCCTGAAGCACCACAACATACACAAGAATGCAGTCCATGTTTTCGACCTTATCTTGGCAGAATTATGAAGGCCGAAGGCTGCGTATTCGAACAACATGTACATTATTTACATGTGTAGAAAGCGTTTTATGAAAAAGAAACCGAAATTCTATTCACTATCAGGTCATCGCATAAGTTCTGTCCGAATTTTGAATAAAGAAAACAAGTGACCAAATGTTACATTTAATTACAGATTCGATCAATAATGTATTTTCCCTGATTATCCATGACTTCCTTCCATCTATTAACAAGCTTACTAATTCCATTACTGTAAAAGAACTCAAAATGTCAATTTTAACCTCTTCCTGTGTTACAAAAACTGTTTCTTCCAAATGATTCTGTAAGCTACGAAACAAATGGTAGTCTGAAGGAGCAAGATCGGGAGAATAAGGTGGATGAGGAATTTTCTCCCAACCAAATTCTTCGATCTTTTGTGACGTGATTCTTGCTGTGGGGAGAAGCGCATTTTCTGATGAAACATCACCTCTTTTCGATTGACTAGAGCAGGTCTTTTTTCCTCAAAGCTTGGTTCAAACGCTCTAATTGCTGACAGTATATTTGAGCATTAATTGTTGCATTAGGTGGTAAGAATTCAAAGTAGATTATTCCTTGGAGATCCCACCAGATTGAAAGAAGAACTTTTGCCCATGAAGTTCCCATCACGGCTGTGGCTGGGGTCCTTCCCCTTTTCCAAGCCACTGTCTACGACGCTTAACCTTTCGATAAAAGATCAATTTTTCATCGCCAGTCACAAGTCTATCCAAAAAAGGTGAAATAAGTTGGCGAGAATGGAGAGAAGTGCAGATGTCAACTCGGGATTTGAGGTTGTTTTCAGACAATTCATGAGGCAACCATTTTCCAAGTTTAGGAACTTTTCCAAGTTGTTGAAGATGACGATGAACAGTTGTACGGTTTGAACTGAGAACCACTGCCAATTCATCAACTGATAAAGCAGCTTTTCATCAAACTAAACTGGACGTCGGGTTCGATCTTCATCTTCAAGGATAAAATCTCCACCTCTGAATTTTGTAAACCATCTTCATTTTTCATTCACACATTCCTCTCCATAAACTGCGTGAATGTTTCTAGCCGATTCGGCTGCTGAGTTTCCTTTCTTGAACTCATAAAGTGCCTCTAATGATTCTTGGGTACTTCCATGTTAGCAGGGTTTTAATCAAACAAAATTTAATTTTATTGTTCTCTGAAATAAATTTTGATCAGTTTAAATTCATCTATACATGAAAATAATGTTCAGCTCCATTAGACATTATAAAATACTCTTTAAATTTCGTTCATTTTAACAAAAAGTTAAAATTCGGACAGAACTTATGGGATGACCTGATACAATTTCAGTTATCAGCATCCATGTATAAAATATAATGAACTTGAGGGCAAAAATGATTTCATTAAACCGGACATAGTAGAAATGTTAATGTGGAAGCACCGAAGAACCTTTCTGATCAAATCACTGTCTTTACGTGAAACTGTTTAATAAATAAACGGTGCGTCCACTCAAATAACGTTTAAAAAAGATAAAAAAAAATATGTCAGATGGAGGAATTTATGTTCGAACTTTATTTGATCAGCAAGGTTGCTCTTTGGTGGCATCGGTTGACTCTGACGAGTGTTTCCCTCTGTTCATGTAGGCATAGAATTGAACCCTCCGGAAAGCGCATATTTTTCTTTCATCGTTGGCCTCAAATATTCAGGCCGGCAGAGGAAAATAAATAAATATAAATTCTATATTTCTGAGATAAGGTATTGTATTTATTCATACTATTTATATTGTTTGGACTGTTGTCCTCATCTTTGTTATCATATTCATGACTTTTCGGCCGCTGCACCCTCCGGCCTTTTTTAGGATATGTTTATATTTCTGAGATGACGTATTTTAACTATTTACATATCTTTCGGGCTGTAGTCCTCATCTTTGTTTGCATATTCAGTACGCTCCGGCCATATTCAGGATCATTATCTATTTGTAAGATGAGGTATTGTAACTATTTACACTAATCGTTCGGGCTGTTCCCATCTTTGTTGGCATATTCACGACGTTTCGGCTGTTGTACGTTGCGGCCTTCTTCAGCTGATTGGAATTTCGAACTGAACTCTTTATTTCGTCCACCAGGTTAGATTGTTCTTGTTCTAGTTTCATACACTAATGTCCTCAAGGACACATGGCCCAGTGGATAAAAACGTTGCTTTGATCCAGTGACTTGATTCAAAGAGTTGAAAGTTGTCTATCGCAGTGGTGGACAAAAAAAGTTGATTTAAAGGGAGATAACTGAGATCTCCGGAAGAGCCATTAAACGTCGTGAATACGTTACCAAAGAAGAGGACAACAGACCGAACTGTGAAAATGGTTTAATTGATAAATATACTATTTAATAAATAAACGGAACGTCTACTCAGATATGAGCATCCATTAAAAATAACGTTATAGCGATAATATATATAATTACAATCAAGTTGCAAATAAATTAAATAAAAAAGGGACAAGCAATTGTTAAGTGCTTTCTCTTTATATATATATATATATATATATATATATATATATATATATATTTTACCCAATTTTGCTTTACAAATTATGATTTTTTTGATATCTCTTCTGCTACAATTAATTTTTTGTCTGAAGAATGATAGAATGTATTAACAGCATTCAAAGCTTAAATTTCTACTCTTTATATCGAATATCTAATTATATTTTGTAAAGAAGTAAAATGCTAATATTATGTATGCCTTACAAGATGTCTACTAGCTTTGTGCGTGTGATGTCGGCAGAAAAATATCAGATAAAGAAATTAGCACGTAAGAAATGAAATGGCTGAAGCATTAGACAAGTAACCTGAAACTAATTATTTTAGCATGACGAAGTTGAAACCCTGACCCAAGAAAACAGCGCCCTGAGGAAATGTGCTCAATACGATTGATTATATTTTTTTAAATGAATATTAACATTCGTACACTTGTACAAAATTCTAAAATGAATATTCGAATGTTAATCGGTTTAAATTCTCTCTCTCTCTCTCTATATATATATATATATATATATATATAAAGGCAAGGATATGTGTGTGTGTGTGTGTGTGTGTGTGTGTATGTGTGTGTGTGGCAACTGTTCTAGGTGAAGGACAGCTCTGAATACAAAATCTGCGGAGGGCCCTTCAAAAAGTGTGAATGGTTCTGCACAAAACCTTCACGATTATAATCAAATCTCATGCGCGACTGTGGGTTCCTAGGAACTGATTTGCTTGACCCTCATACGTCGAAAGTTGAGTATATATATTTATGTCCATATATATAAATATTTATCCCCCCCCCACTTAGGTTGTTTTTGTTTGTTTTTGTTTTTTTTGTCACGTGGTATGATTTTAGCTATCACCTATAAATATGTTTCTCTTTGCCTCGTTAGCCAAACTTTTTCCCTGACGATCCGTTTAGGTGAAACCTAGGTAGGTTTGTCTGGCTCACTAAAATGTATCTAGGTCTGCTCTACGGTTGTATTGGCTCTTTTTGTTAGTTAGTTGTTACTCGTATCAGGGTTTTTTTTTGGGCTTCAGACCTGCATCTGTGCGATTTTTTGTCGGCAGAAGTTCATGTTTGTAGCTCTTTTTTTTTTAAAACCTTTTTTTCCTCGAGATTGATTTGATTAGCAAATCAAAAAATTCAGGGTCTTTTTCAAAACGAGTCTAGTTATCTATATTTATATATATATATATATATATATATATATATATATGTGTGTGTGTGTGTGTGTGTGTGTGTGTGTGTGTGTGTATGTGTGTGTGTGGGGGTGCGTGTCAAACGTTATCACACCAAGCAAGGCGCAAAGGTGTTACAGTGAGGGAGAGCAAAAGTTAAGAGATGTGTTTGAGGAAAGGATGAATAGAAGGACGTGATCAAGATCAGATGGCGATTGACATTACATTTGAATATTTGAAGGTTATAGCTATGAGGGAATCAAGTAAGAAGAAGAAAGTTCCACTGCTGTCCTCATCTTTTTTGTTATCGTCAGAAAATTTCGGCCATTGTGATCTCCGACCTTTTCCAGGTGCATGTTGATCTGGATAATCTAGAATTCCGAACTGAACGTTTTGTTTAATCGAGTGCATAGTTTGGTCCACTCTCTATGTTTAGGTATATCTTGTCTATTTGTTATATTTATAGTACTACTCCATCATTGCTTGCCATGTTTCCACTGACTAAAAATACACACTTTCCTGGTCCATCCATTTCATCCGCGTTGATCCTACTTTTGTAAATCATTTATTTCTGGCGTAAAGATGGCGTACTATTGTCGGTTCTAAATTTACAGGCCTATAGTCTAGTTGCCATTGGCTAAGTGTATATAGTAAATTATTGTTAGTGATTTCAATCCAGGTTGTTCGTGCAAAACAACAAAAGTGACAACGAAAGGAAGATTAAAATAGAAAGATATAACATAGCTGATTATTTCCTACCCATGAATTGAATAATGTATTTCGGATCAAAATTGGCCGATTATAGAATAAGACAGGTGGCTGAGTAACAACGGAAATTTAAACAGTTCCTGTATAATAATAATAAATTCGGATATATTATATATATTTATGTATATAAAAAAATATATATATAATTATATATATATATATATATAAAAAATTATATATATATATATTATATAGGACATATATGCCATATATTTAAAAATTTTTAAAAAAAAAAATGTTTTGTCATTTACTAAAACCCTATAAATGACTATAAAATAAATGCTTTTCGTTTTTCAAGCATTGGATAACTTTAAAATTTATTTTTATATAAATCACGTTTCCATGGTACAGAATATTTATACAAATTGAACATACAGGTGTCTATTTCCTATGTTTTGTATTAATTAATATTTTAAATATATATAATTTCGTCTGATAAAAAAAAAAAAAATAACATTATAGCAGCTAAAATATTTTTTTTGCAATATATTTATAACTATAACATATTTTCCTTTTTAATTTTTATTTACTATATTTCTTTAAGAATGGTTATGTATTAGTATCCATTATATTAAACAGGATTATTTTTAACATTATTTAGAAGAATGTATATATATATATTTTTGTTTTTTTTGTATATATATATAAAAAAAAAAAATTTCACTGATTCAGTAAACTTTTTTTTATATATATTATTATTTCAATAAATTTAGGACATAAAAAGCTTTATTAATTTTAAAAGATGACGTTGAAAATTTTTTACCGTTAATTTTTTTTTTTTTTTTTTCTTTTAAGATCCATTCAAACGTCAGGGTTTCCAGTAAAAATCATCCCCATATTATGTAGGATTATTTTTAACATTAAGTTTAAGTATGTGTATGTTCAATTTAGTATTTTTTTTTTTTTTTTTTTTTTTTGTATATGACTATAAACAGCAGAAATTACTGAAATGGAACTTTTCTTTTTATTTATTTACAAAAATAAAATTAGTAATATATATATATTGTAAAGGAAAATATATATATATAAACCTATTATTACTATAATATATTTTGTAAAAATAAAATATCTATAAAGATATATAGACATATATATCATTCAAAATATATATATATATATATATATATATATTATAATATTTATATATATATATATATATATATTTTTATTTTTAATATATATATATATATATATATATTCATATATATACGTCATATTTCGCATGTAAAATATATATCACCATATGTGTATGTAATAGATAGGCATATATGTATATATATATATAGCTCATATATATATATATATATATATAAAATAAATATATATACATATTTTATCTTACTATTCTTTCTTTTATTTATATATATATATATATATATATATATATATATATATATATATATATATATATATATATATGCATATATATATATATATATATATATATATATATAAGCATATATATATATATATATATATATATATATATATATATATATATATATATATATATATATATATATATATAAACATATATATATATATATATATATATATATATATATATATATATATATATATATATATATATATATATATATATATATATATATATATATATATATATATATATATATATATATATATATATATATATATATATATTATAATATATATATATATATTTGGAATATATATGGAATTTAAAATTTGAACTTAGTTTTTGGTTTTGACATCACGATCTCGTCAGACGATTTCTATCAACTGACCATCCAACACTTTGTTGTTTTTTTTTAAATCCGTAAACCAAAAACCAAAGAACGCTATTTTATAATTTTTCAAAAATAAATAAACAACCGATGGCCGATGAAACGTATAACGTTGAGTGTAATAGAAATAGAGTGTTGTATGAAGAAATAAAAGAAGAAAGGTGAAGCGAATCAGAAAAAAGAGGGAAGCTAGTGTATCTTAAATGTGTACAGAAAAGAAGAAAAGCAACTGTAACGGTGGTAGGGGTGGTGAGGGAAAGCAAACATATTTAAATATAACAGTGGGGTTTTCAAATACATTTTTTATCCAAACTCATATTCACTTAATTTTTTTTTTTTTTTTTTGTACGAAGGCAAAAACACAAGATTTCGGATTTCTGGTTTAAAAGATTTTTGGATCTGGAAAAGTCATACTCACCAATTTCTCATGTTGACAAAGGTTGCAAATGTGAGTATGAATGTTGTATGGGTTTAACTCTTTCGTAAATTATTCATCTTATGAACGGGTCACAGTTTTTTTTTTTTTCTTCAAAGTCCACATATGGCTACAAAGTGTGGTGGAGTATCTAAGATTTGCTAGATTAAATGAAGATCTGTGGTTGTATCATCTGCTCTTAAATATGAAGGTTCAATTCTACGTCCAGGACATTAAAGATATATATTTCAAAGTCGAGAATTTTAAAGAGCTTGAAAAGCGCATTTCTAATTGTGTCTTTAGTTCTTATGTTGTTTGGTGCAATCATCAGGCCATCATCCCTATATAGACCGTGCTTGTCTATATGAATGATCTTATTAATTTCAGTATCATGAAACGAACCTTAAAAAGATTTTGGCAAAATGAAAAGCCTACAGGAGACCTTTTTCGAGTCTTGATTGCTAAAAGTTTTTAATGTCATATTTTATTAATACATATTTATTTTTTATTGTTGATCTTGTGGAACCAAGGTATGCGCTATCTTGTATCCTTCCATTGATTGGCTTGAATGGCTATTCTTAAAGAGTCGCATATTCAACTAAACACTTAATTTTTAAAGTTAATCGCTCTACATGTTATTTTTACATTTAATTTATTTATTTTCACACTGTTTCCTAGTCTGATTCTAATTCCACTCTGATCTTTAACATCATACTTTTTATAAAACGCAGGTTGTGTGTGTGTGTGTGTGTGTGTGTGTGTGTACATTTATATATTGGATCGGATTTGCTACATTTTTCAACCGATTTCAACAAAACTTCACAGGACTACGTAAACTTACTTTGCGGTGGTTCTGACAGCGCCAAAAATTGGAAAAACACAATTGTTTTTTTCACGAAATCAATTTGAAAACACGATTAAGAGGCATCACGAGAATGAAAGGGGTACAACTCATATCGAGTTATACTTATTATAAAACCCAGGTTGTTTGTGTGTGTGTGTGTTCGTTTATATATGGGATCGGACTTCCTACATTTTTCAACCGATTTCAACAAAACTTCACTTTTTTTGGCAATGTTTTTGTTTGAGTTTGGGTTTGACCAGTTCGTAAAAAAAAACAAAAAAACAAAATAAACTAATTAAAACATGCGTGTCCGTCAACCTTAAACAATAATCTTTGTCTATTTTATTTTTCAGTCTTTATAATGGTCGATACTTGATCTATCTCTTACTGTTACATCCCCGGGCAACGCCGGGCTCCACTGATAGTTATCTATATAACTAATAAGAAAAAAACAGTAAGATTTATAATCCGGTTTTCTTTGAAATTATTTTTTTATTTAAAAAAGAACTGTGCTCGATACAAACAGTAGAGCAAAATATTATAATTATTTTCTTTTTCAAAAATATGATTCCATCGCGACACAAAAATTTCTATGTTTGAAAACTGAAACTAAATTGGCAAATTTAATTATAAAAATTAAACTTAACATCCACTTTCGTTGCATTTTCAAGTGATGTTATGAATAACTATCTAAGAAATTGACACATACATTTTTATACTTAATCATTAATTAGTAATTAAATTCTAATTTATTTATTTGTAAAAATACCGTATAGTCTATTATTTATTAGGAGGTATTGCACTTTACATCTGTAATAATAAAATTCTACATAGGTGTGTCTGCCCATCGCCGAAAGAATAAAACAAAATGAAATTAATATGTTTAAAACTTGTAGCCTGTTCGATGGGTTCCATAATTCTGTATGATTTTACCAGTATTATAGGAGTGTGTTCCAGGTTAAATTAGAACAATGCCGATTTTCAAGGAAGTCTGTTTATCTTCACTCGAAAAACTGATACATTCAATTTTCTCTTTGTGCTATAGAAATCTAAACTTGGATAATATCAATATTCTACAATGAAAAAACACAGAGCAACTCATGAGAAATGGCCTGATTGCAAGAGGAATGCATGTCCGGCTGTTAATCTCTCTGCTATATTCAGATGCTTGTTTCTAATGTTTAAAGTTATGAAACATCAACATTCACGGTTTCTCAAATAAAGGCATATTAATCAATCATTTTGTCAGATCAACGGCAATGCAAACAAATAGCCGGACCAAATAACTACAGTAGGATAGAGTAGGGTCATCTGCACATGTTTATGCTCGAAACGTAGGCCAAAATGTTATTAGCTTGCGCGAGCAGAACACTGTTTATGCTTACATAGAGACAAATAAAAGTCGAATTATGAAATCGAAAGTTTTTCTTGCATAAAGCTGTCTGTCATTTGGATAGCAACTGCCTACTTTAGAAATCGACAACTGAAACCCTACATTTTAACATCATCTCAAACAAATATCTAAACAAACACATATATAAGTTATATAGAATTCTTTCATAGCTCTTATTAAAATAATGTTCACGTCTGGCGCCTCCGCTGTTCATCTCGAAGTCCTCGACAAAATCCAGAGACGGATATGCAATGTGATAGTTTCTGGTCCGGTGACTCGTCTACAGTAACTTTCTCACGAACGTACTGTGGCTTCCCTCTGTCTTTTCTACAAATATTTTCATTACAACTGCTCTGACGAGTTACTTTCACTGGTACTCCAACTGCATGAGTTTAAGCGTGCTGCTAGTTTGGCATCTCGGTTCAACCCTTTCAATGTCGAAACAGTTAAAGGAAACCATCTCTTCTAATCTAAGAGCTTCTCCTCTTTCACTTTCCGACAGTGGATCTCCTTTCCTCCTACATAATTCCAGTTATAATCTTCAAATATTCAAATGTAATGACAAACGACATCTTCGGATGCCTTAATGTTGATCGCCGTCCTAATCTTTTCCTCAAAGACCCCTCTTTACTCTTGCTCTCTGTAAACCCTTCAGAGTTGAATTTAAGCGTGCTACTTGTTTGGTATCTCGGTCCCACCATTTCAATGTTAACACAGTTAAATGTAACAACCTCTTCTACTCTAAGATCTTCTCCTACTTCCCGATAGCGGAACTCTCTTCCTTCTACTTCCTTCCCTGATAGTATAATCTTCAATTATTCAAATGTAATGCCAATCGTCATCTTGTGATGCCTTGATCCTGATCGCCGTCCTAATCTATATCCTTTCGTCAAACACCCCTCTTCAATCTTGCTCTTACTCTCTGTAACCTCTTGAGTGCTTACAGTAAAAGGCCTAAGATGTACTCCATGTAAAGGCAAATTTTATAGGGATATTTGGAGAAGATGATGTTTAACTCAAGATTATATAATGTTAATATTGTAGTGATCGGAAAAGAATCTAATTGGGATTTGCTTCTACAAAATAGCTATCCATAAGAAGCTGTTGGAGTGGAACATTATATCAATGGCATACTAAGTGAATGATTTACATGGGGTAGCGTTTAAAAAGTTGAGCTGAGGAATGTACGCCGTATGCATAGAATTTGGAGGTGGACATTTTATATTGAAACCATACAAATAGATATCTTAATCAAAAACTGATTAATGTAGCAGGAAAAAAAAATTAACTTATTTAACGATAAATGCCTACAGTCGGGTTCTTCGGTCTCTCTCGCCCGCGACACTGGTAGCCAATTCAAAATTCTATCGAAAATCTGTCATTCGGTCCAGAAGGCAACGTAGTAATGAAAAAAAGGGGTCAGAAATCTCACCTTCACTTCTCAACAGCAGAATCGCACGTTCATCCACCAAGCTTAAAAAGATCGTTCTGCGGGTAAGCCAAAAAAAAAAAAAAAAAACGGCCTTTATTAACTGAGCGATTTTTCTGATTGGCCACGCCATTCAGGGGAGGAAAGAACATTAGCATATTTTTTTTCTGAAACGTATATTTGCATATTTTTGCTATTTTCTGTAATTTTTATTCGGCAGGCCATTCACAAAACACGGACTCTTTTTCGAGGTTGGTGATTTTCTCTTTTGCTTCAATTACACAAGCTCAGCATAATATCAGCTCAACAATCTATATAAAGGAAAAATATAAATGCAAATTTTCTAAAACAACATTATTAATCGCTTCAATACGAAACGTATCAAAAATCTAAATAGATTTCTTTACCTAGGAC
Source organism: Acanthosepion pharaonis (assembly GCA_903632075.3). NCBI lineage: Eukaryota > Metazoa > Mollusca > Cephalopoda > Sepiida > Sepiidae > Acanthosepion > Acanthosepion pharaonis. The sequence continues at coordinate 4,046,181 of CAHIKZ030002224.1, read as the reverse complement.
TGATCTACTTTCCCGTTGCTCCAGTTTTGACAGCAACATAAAAGAGAAATTAAAATTATATATTAAATACAATCCTGCAAATAAATCATGATAAACACTTTAAAATTCAACCTGATATAGGAACGATGTTTAATAATGAAAATCTCAAATTAGATATTATAGAAAACCAACTCTAAATTTTAAAGAAAGCATTAACGCAATTGTAGAAATCCTAAGAGTGAAACAAATCATGAAATATATAAACTTAACATATTTTTATTTTGATATAAATGATAACAATTCATAACTAGATTTTAAATCCAACTACCATATTGAAAATTTATGCTAATCATCAGAAAAACACGGGATCTCACTTTCTTTCCCATGTTAAATCAATGTTGTTTCTGCATCCTTGTGTTGTTTGGAAAACTGTATCTGTATTAATAATAATAATAATAATAATAATGATTGGTATGAACACCACCCAGACCCGGTTACGGAGATAATGCCTGTAACAATTTTACGGGTCTTCACAATACACACAGGTAGAGCCATCCAGACATCGTTATTAGAGACCGTAAATACAAAATGTACATCCTTATTGAGGTGGCAGTCCCTGCAGACTGCAATGTATCGATGAAGACCTTCAAAAGTTATCAAAATACAAGGACCTTGAAATCGAAATCTCAAAAATGTGGGACATGGGAACGTTAACAAACACTGTTGTTGTTGGAGCCCTTGGATTGAGTGGGAACATTTCTTATAGACTCACTAAAGTGACTCCTGGTAGCCCATGCTTTAAAGAAATGCAAAAAAGTTGTTTTCACCAGTACAGCCAACACCTTACGAAGACCCTATCAATGTAAAATATGAGTGTCGTATTTTTAAAAAATCTTTACTTGCCCAGTGGAAAATGCCATAATACGATTTCTGACCTTCGATCTTTGGTTGGGACCCGGAAAGAAATGAGTACGCACCAGAAATCAAAGGAAATAAAATATTAATACTACTATTAATAATAATAATCCTTCTTCGACATACTATCACTTGAACAAAAAGGGTGCAAACATGTGTCTTATAGATGCAAAAATCAATTACTTATTAATATGATGATCATGGGAAACTGCTTCAATAAAAAATACTCATTACCGCCTTGATAGATTACCGGAAGACATTCGATAGTGTACTTCGTTACTTGATCTTAAAGTTTTTCAACATTAGAAGGTATCACTCGTCGTCATCAATTTCATCAAAGTCGATATGGAAAAGAACACTTCAGCTCAATCATATAAATGGAATCTGGTGAAATAAACATCAACGGAAGAATATTTCAAGGTGATTCTTTGTCTCTCTTAACATTTTGTTGATCCGTAATAACATTACCTAGCGAACTTACCTGGACAGAATATGGCTATGAGATATCTCAAAATAAAATAAGCCATAAACTTCTTTCTAGGCACAACCTGCATCATACGAAGGCTGACGCAGACCGTCTATACATACCCCGTAAAGATCGTGGAAAAGGTTTTATTCAGCTAGATATTGTCATAAACAACAACAATTATTGGTTTACTAACACGCATGAAACAACAAAGGACTCGGTGATACAATTAGTCAAACAACACGAAACAAGAAGAAAAATATTCAATTATGAAAGAAGGTTGTAAATACAAACGAGATTTACATAAGTAGATTCTGTTGTAAACCAAAGCAGGACCCAAGAAGCAACTATTGCAGAAGAAATATGAAAAAGAAAACCAAAGATGAAGTTCTTTAACAGACAAAACAACGCCGGCAAAATAAATCTTAAGAGTGTCTGGATTAACGTCTGAAAAGGAAGGCTTTATATTTTCAGTGCAAGACCAGACTGTTTTCAAAAGGAAGTTTAAGGCAAATATCATACATAATAATGTGGAACTAGGTTCTGTGACAAGTATCAGGAATCCATAGACCATCTAATCTCAGAGTGTTTTGTACTTGCGCCAAATGAATATAAATATCGTCACGATAGACAAAGGACATTATTTCAACAGGACAATATTCAAACTCTTTGGAAAATCTACTATCAAACACTGTTATGAATATCACCCAATACCTTTTACAGAAATAGAAGAAATCACATTTCTATGGGATTGCATCTTCTTTAAAGACAAGAAGTTTGAAGTAAATAAACCGGACATTATTGCCAAAAAAACCCGTAAAGAAAAAAATCTGCCTACAAATTGAAATACCTTGCCCGGTAACACAGAAACCAAGGAATTTGAAAAAAAAATCATCGAATTATAAAGATGTGGAAATTGAAAACACGAATAGAAGCAGCCATAATAAGTGCATTTGACAGATACAAAAATTGTCATGATGACTAAAGCTCAGACAGTAAGAAGAAATTTCTCCATTGTTTGGATCGTTTGTCTGATCTATATTGTCATATTCATGATGTTTCGACCGTTATAAGTATCGGCCTTCTTCCGGTTATTGGAATTTCAAAATCATTCGAACACTGATATCTATTTCCACGGCTCTTCCAGACATCTCTGCAACTTTTTGTAAACCACTGCAAGAGCCAGGTATTGAAGTCACATCACTTTGAGGAAAGTCACTAGATTCACTCAGCGCTTTTATCCACTTGGCCATGACTTCTTGCAGACATCAGTGTGAACTTTTGGGACTTATAAGTCTAATAGCTCAGTAATCATTATTTACCAGAACTAATATTGCAATTTTGTTGTTATTATTGCTTTTCTCTAGCACTCCGTATTGTGTTCATTTCTATTCTTGGCCGGATTTTATTTTCTTCAAAATTACTCAGTGGAAAATCATGGAAAGTCATAATGTCATTTCTGGTCGGGACCCGAAAAGAAATGAGTACACACCAGAAATCAAAAGAAATAATAATAATAATAATAATAATAATAAGTATGAACACCACCCAGACCCGGTTACAGAGATAGGTCCTGTTACAATTTTACGGGTCTTCACAATACACAGAGACAGAACAATCAAAGCTAACCGCCCAGACATTGTTATTAGAGACAACAAACAAAAAATTGCCAAATATGGATAAGGCAGTTCCTGCAGACTGCAATGTATCTTTGAAGATCTTCAAAAAGCTAACAAAATACAAGAACATTGAAATCGCATGAGAAAATCAACAATTCCTCTTGTAGTTGGAGCCTCGGATTGTTTGGAAAATATTCCAGTAGACTCATTTAAGGGATTTCTGGCAGCCTATTCCTTAACGAAATACAAAGGACTGTTCTCATGAGTACTACTTACGAATGGCTTTATCTATGTAAAATACACGTGTATGTGCGTTTTTTAATTGCTCACTGGAAAATGTCATGATGCCATTTCTGACCTTAGGTATCTGGTCGGTACCCGGAAAGAAATGATTATACAACAGAAATCAAAGGATATAAAATAACAAATACAGATAATAATAATAATAATAATAATAATAATAATAATAATAATCATGATTAAATAACAACTTTAAATTCTTATATTGATCCTACCGCCAGCTCATAAATTACCTTGGCTCTCATCGAAACTAATCGAAATTTACACACAAATCAATCATCACATGATAATCAACGAAAATTCATGTATTAGCATGAGTATTATATGAGTAGATATTACACAAATAATATAAATCACGCTTTGTAAAACAAAGCCTCAGAATATACAAAATTAATATTAATACGAATATAAATACAAAATCCTTTACCACACAGGAGGGAATTTTAAAATGTATATAAATAATTAATATCTTTTTTCTCATATGTTGTCAATCTCGGTGAACTCTAGTAGATTAATTTTAATTTCTTATAAAATTCTACACATGACGTGACTTTTATAGGAATCACGAATATTTCAACCATAAATTAGAAATGCAATTGAACTAAACATATCAGGATGGAGTTAATAAAACCTTTCTTTGTGATAACATTAATCGTACTACAATATGTTAGAAAAGCCTGTAGCAAAAACATACATTTTGGAGAGTTTCTTCACAAAAATCATTCGAGTGGGAGAAAAAATGAATAAAAAATAAACGTATATTGTCTGTGTAATTTAATAAAGATTGACCTGTACAAAGAAATTTACATTCCTTAAAAGGGAAAAAAATGAACATTAATGATTTATTCACACTCTCTGTCACGCCGGATAAAATGGAGGTTTCTCCTACAAAGGGTAACATATGTTCGGACCATACTGTAGAACACGTTTACTTTATTAATATTTATCGAGTGCGCAAGGCGATAGATGCAAGAAACACTGCTCTTAAATTAACGTTTGCCTTTCGGATACTACAATGAGAAAATATGAGCTTTCGAGAAAAATAACCTGAATGGAGAAATGCGCCTTTTCTTTTTATCGGTCTGTTCATTTACTGCGTCGAGTGCTTTAAAGCATGGCGTATCAAGCAGCGGTGTCTCCTACAAAGAAAGACGCAGGTTCGAACCCTGACAGAATGTTCGTTTTCTTTCTTAAGATTTCTCAAATGTATAGGCCGATAGACAAAATATACATTTTTTCCAAAGTAAAAACCCAGCGACTATTTCAAATACGGGTACGCACTTAATATGTCAAGTACATAGCGATACACATATTTAAGGCAATTAATAGTCTTTTAATTCTTTAATCTGACATATTATTACTTGAAGCGAGATTGTTAACGAATAACCGGACTTGAGTATAAGCTATGTTTATTTATTAAACAGCTTTTTAATTTCCTCTACAAACCTACAGGTTGCGATGGATAAATTTTCGCCTCAATTACGCAAAAATGAAAATAAAAATGGCAACTCATTTTAACAGATATATTACAAAATTACACAAAAACTTCTAGAATTAGGAAATAGTAAATTTATTCAATAAAAGTGGTTTCAACCACAGCCTTCAGACGTTTTTGGAATCTCCTGCAACTCTTCTGGACGGTCTACTTATTAGCGAATTGCCTTTATTTCATCTTTGGTGTTACAAGAGTTTTGTTGGTCTCTCGTTCAACTGTGCCCCATGTATAATAATGAAGGTGGGGGGCTTCAATCTGGGGGTTATGGGGACAAAATGTAAGGGGTGGTATGTTGGCAGAAATTGTCTGACAGTCATAAATGTTTTTTTTTATGCATGTGTGGCATGGTGCAGTGTTTTGTTGACAGCCACCCTTTTGACCCAAGTAGTACTGCTTCCTCAAGGCCCTTGATTTAGACCTCCGTGTTGGTTCTGAGGCCCTGTGAGAAGATGTATGGAGGCATAACATAGCCATCACTAGTACTCTAACAAAACACATTCGTAATCACTATTAGAAACAGCCAACTCTTTCCGAATGTTGTTCATTGTTCTCAGATTGAATCCAAATAAGATATTAGCACTTTGAATTAACAGTCTTTTGTACCTACAAGGATCATTTGTGTGCAAAGTCAGTGATGATGGATGCAGAGGAAAACAAGAGACTGTTGAACAGAGAATAGATTCAAGCAAAAAGATTTTTTGTTGAAATCAAAACAAACGTAATATAGATTCGAATTTCTTTTCTTTATGTGCTTACTTTCTTCTTCATGGACTTATGGCTGAAACGTAGGCAATCTGTAAAGAAAGCGTAGAAAGGAAAAAGAAAAAATGAAGAAAATTGCTTCATACAGTAAATCGATATATGATATACAACTAACACAGTATGAATATAAAATCCAATCCTTTGAATAATAAGAAAGAATGCCCCCACCAAAATACATCCTTAAACATGTCATTTTAATATCATTACTTTTTCTTTTTTTATTCATTCGGAAAGTAGAATGAAAATTCAGCTAATATAATGAGTATTTAATATTCTATTAAAGAATATTTGTTTTAATTTCACTAAATAAAGGTCTTCATTGTGCCTACATAGAAATAAGGAAACCAAGATTGGATAATAACTTCTAACAGAAATAAATTAGTTTTATAATTTATTCTCATAAATAACGCATCACTGAGTTTTATTCACATAAATTTGCTGATATGTCTTGGAAAGGGATATATTTGTTCGAAGTCGTAAAGTGGATTTGGACTACTGTAACAGAGTAGGACAATCTAGCAGATAAGCGTAATGGACTGGTCCTCGTCGTAGTGGTAGGCAATAGGCATAGTGCATAGGCGACGTCCTGTACGTCCACATCAGTCTGTATTTATGGCTGACACCAGCCAATCTTATTACTGTGAGGCGAACCAGGTGTATGCATATTCATTACATCATTTGCCATAGATATTTCAGTACAATACAGGATGAGGGAATAAAGAGGATAACGTGTGAAAACAAGAGGAACATAGCAAACTAAAAGAAGTCAACACCTATTTTGATGTTCACGTATCGAGTCCGGTTCAATCTCCTTCCCAGTCTTTTTAACAGTAGAAGAGGTTTATCCCCTGTTTCCTGTTCAGGATAGTGTTTCTCGTAACTTCTGGTGTAATCTCATTTCCCTGTCACTCCCATCAACCCCTTGACTTTTAGTGGGATTATCACCTTGCTTCGGGGTGAATTGATTTATAAAAAAGTGAAATACGGAAAGTACGAAGTCGACTATACGTATCATTACTTGATTTTTAATTGATTGATTTCTTTCTTAACGCTTATCAACTCTTTTTTTACATTATTTACATTGTTTGGGCTGTTGTTCCTCATCTTCACTGACAGTTCGAAATTCCATTTACCTGAAGAAGGCCGGAACATACAACTGCCGAAACGCCGTGAATATGAAAACGAAGATGAGCACAATAGACCGAACAATGTTTATATTTTAGATAATTATAACACCTCATCTCAGAAATATACTGACAACTCTTTGTATGTTATTTAATCCTAAATATATTTCCTTTCTTAAAAGAATGATTATTTGTCATTCGAGTAATAATTTATTAAAAATCTTTGAAGATAATAATGATTTTCCGATGCAATTTCTATTATTTAATACATAGTTGTAGAGAGAAGAGGCAGATTCATACCTTTTCGATCTGTATTTAAGCAAATTTTCCACGGTACTGATTTTTAACCCAATTTAAACTGACCTTGTGCCACATTCGGTTGCTACGTGGGAGCGTTGTAAAATACCGCTGGTATTTCCATCCGGTCAAACATCTAGATACTGACCAGGCTCGACGTTGCTTAACTTGTTTAAGTGGGAGATAAATACTATTTAAACGTGATATGATCATGAGTCTGTATTATTACAAGGGCTGATGACATTTTGCATAAAGAATATAGATTTGAGAAGTGGTTGATTTCACACTGGATTACGTAATATAGAAATCCGTTATTGGTTTTATTATACTAGAATATATTTGTTAGGTGTACACTTTGAGGGTCTTATCCATATTTGGAGTAACGTCCATCGCAGACAATAGCCGTAAGACAACTAATCGAAAGTCGAGACAATGGTGTCTGGGCGTGATGAAATCTGATGTAATCACGGATGACGCAAATATTTTTCAAGGCAAAACATATTTCATCATACACCCCGAAAATAGATTCATACTACTGCACACCACTGCAAACGACTTAATCTTAGGAAAAAAATAGAAATCGATTACACCCTGTCACTCCAGTGGGTCTAAAACTGACCCTATGGTGAAAGAAAGGAAACTAAATTATTTGTTTCAATTAATTTGCACAAGGGTGTATATTCATTTAATTCATTGACCAAATATTTATGCGTCTTTAAACAACATCCTACTCTCGTCAGTTTAAATCTGTTCTCCACATAAAGCGATGAAGAGGCATTAACGTAGGATTTTTTTGGTTTTAGATGAAATCATATTTCATTGAAATATTTACTTTCAAAATTAATGTTTATACTTCAGATATATATTATATGAAATGGATTATATCCGGCATATATTTTGATATATTTTCTGTTAGCAATTTTTTTTATAGATACACTTATTTGAGTAAATGTTCTGTTTTCTTTAATTAAACAGAGAATCTACTCAAGTAAGTGTATCCATAAAAAATGTATAAACAGAAAATATTTTCGATTTATGGAAAAAAGAAAATGTCTGTCTAAACTGACGACAGGCGGCTATGGATTAAGAATGGGTCGTGTTATTAATGAAGATCCATGTATGAACTTTCGTAATAAATAAAGTCTCAAATAAATACCTTCAATGTTCATGAGAAAATAAATTATAATTAAAAATGTTATAGAACTATAAACATATATATATATATATATATATATAATGAGGATTAAACATACAGAATAGTAAAAAGTAGTAAATAAAAAATGAAGTAAAAACCAATAAATGTGGAGACGTTATTACAGATGTATTCAATTTTTTGTAGCTGTTTTGTTCATTTTTAAAAAATCGAAAAGAATTATGCTACAATGATAAGAGGTAGGATTTAAAGGTCCACATCATTTTAAAACAAATATTTACGCATGCGTAAAGAATACGTTCCTACTAGAATTCTTCAAAATCACGAAGACTAGATTTTTATGAAATACAGAGGGAATGTGGCGTGGTTTGCTACATTATCAATGATATGGCGAGCCCCATAGTGGATGGGTAGACCTGGCGAAGACCTGGTACTCAGGATTTTAAAGAAAAAAGAAATATGGCCAAAGATTTTATTGAAATATATAAGCAGTTTAATTTTCCCTTTCAGAATCTTTATTAGAAATAAAGAAATAAGATTCAGTATACTTAACAAAATAATAACAATATATATGTATATTATATGCGCAATATTAGTGATAGAGCTAACATATTTAGCTGGATTGATGTGAGTTTGTGACCCTGGGTTTCAAGCTATTTGCAATCGTCAGACAAGTTTCTCTGACGATAGCAAATAGCGTGAAATCCAGTGTCATAAACTCACTTCAAATCCACTATATATATATATATGTTAAGAAATGGACAAGGTCCGACAATTTATTTATTAAAGACATTTTTATGTTTAACGTTGTTATTTTATAGATACAAGTATTTAAGCAAATGCTCTGTTTATGATAAACAGTGAGCCTAACATTTACCGGCCTGAATGTCCGATAAATTTTTCATAGAAAATATTCGTTCTTTGACGAGTTCGAACCTGCATCCTATACGGAACCGTCATATACGCTGACGTGCCTTGACCGCTCGACCACAAAGAACCTTACGGTAAAAAGGTCAGAATTTACTGTTTATAAACTTCAATCTTCCATGAATCTCGTTTCATAACTGCTCTGGCGTATCGAATGTAAACAAATGACGTCATATGTTAAGAAATGGACAAGGTTCGACAATTTATTTATTAAAGACATTTTTATGTTTAACGTTTTATTTTATAGATACAAGTATTTAAGCAAATATATGTTTATGATAAACAGTATTAAATAACATTTACCGGCCTTTGTCCGAAAATTTTCATTTCTTAACATATGACGTCATTTGTTTACATTCGATACACCAGAGCAGTTATGAATGTACAGATTCATGGAAGATTGAAGTTTATAAACAGTAAATTCGACCTTGTCTACCGTAATTCTTTGTAATCAAGGCCGTTAAGGATTCAGTTCGTCCAAGTCAAGAACGAATATCCAAACCTGTTAATTATTTACATCATAAACAAACTGCCACGATATGTATATATATTGCTTTTAATCAATTTTGTAGTACTAATTATAACTGAAATTAAATAGGTAATATGTTCGCCTATCGCCCAATTCACAGGTCTTCCCTGTCTTTCCAAAAGGAGTAGAAGTTTGTCTATTGATTCCTGTTTAGGATTGGGTTTCAGGTTTCTTCACCTGAAACCTTCTGTTTCACACCTTGGTCTTAGTCGCATTCTTGCCTTGATTGAGGTGAAATGATGACTATATATATATATATATATATTTATTTCTTAATTTAAGTTAAACTTATTGCCATAATGTTGATGAAAAATGTGATAAAAAATAAAGGGTGTTCAAGCAATGAAACAGACTTTCTACTTTAGACACTCTATGTCCCAGATGTTTTGCACTTATACTCGAAAATATAGCATAAATTATAGCTATATTTTAACATTATACATATATACCTATTTACACACACATGCACACACACACACACATATATATATATATATATATATATATATATATATATATATATAATTTTCTCAGTGTTAACCTTTAGCAAAGACTATTTATAATTATAAATGATAATAAGAAACTATAGTAGTTGCCGGCGCGTTTCGTCCAATTTATTCTCAAGGCAAAAAAAAAAAAATAGAAATGAATTTATCTAAACATAGTAAATAATAAGAACAAAAACAAAATGTCCTTAGCAACTGCAACGCTATTTTTATACTGTTAACTGAAAATTACGTCAAATACTGTCACGTGTGGAGATATTGTTATTAGTGCTGTGTTGATGGATTCGACCATTTTCTTTTGATTTCACGATACTGTTGTGTACGTTTGTTTGGGAGAGTAGTAATTCTGTTAAGAAAGGTTAAATAGGGAAAAAGCCCGGGCGTAGATTAATATTTGGTTAATATTCAATGGCGGCACTCTCGAGGATTTTCCTTCTGAGTGAGTTATTTTTCTTTTATGAGTGTAGCAAAAACAATTTGCAGTGTAGCGGAAACAATTTACAGAGATTGGTTTAGATGTTTCAATAATGATGATATTTAGGTTAAAATAAAGAACACTGGCGCACCGAAAAAGTGTGAAAACCAATATTTGGAGGTATTACTTTATGAAGACTCATGCTGAACTTGCAGAATCATTAGGAGTTGATCACACATCAGTTTCGAAACGTTTGAAAGCTTTAGGAATGATTCAAAACAAGGACATTGGGTGCCTACGAGTTGAAACTTAGAGACTTCGAACGGATTCTTGTTACGTGTGAACAACTATTTCAACGAGAGAAAAGGGAAGGTTGTTTGCATTGTATCGTGACCAGCGATAAAAAGTAGATACACTACGATAACACTAAGGTAATCCCAGCAATGCATCAACGTCTGCGGCAAATATTCCTGGTTCGAAGCTTCTGTTCTGCATTTGGTGGCATCATCTGCGTGTAATTTATTATGAGAAGCTCAAACCGACCGAAACCACCAGGGGAGATCTATATCGACTACAGTTAATGCGTTTGAGCCGAGCACTGAAGAAAAAACGGTCGTTATACGAGCAAAGACACGACAAAGGAAACATGCTGCAAGGCGGTAGAAAATATATTTGAAAACGCATTAATTCACCAGATATTGCAATGTTTGATAATCACTTATTACGATCCATGGCATTAGCAACATTTTCATTCTTATGAAGATGCTAAAAAATAGATCAACTCCTTGTTAGACTTAAAAGTCGTGTTGTTTTACCGTCGAGGAATTCATACGTTGCCAGATATATGGGAAAAACTAATGGTTAACAATGGACAATATTTTCAGTGACATGTTTCTTAATAATTTTTGTAAATAAAACATTGCTTTTCGTGAAAAATCCGTGAAAACTCATTCACACACACACACACACATATATATATATATATATATATATATATATATATATATATATATATATATGATCAAATATACCGTCTTAATATGCAACATCGTCATGATATTTACTATCGACAGCCATATTTATTACCTGAAAGTTAATTCGAAACTTTTCCTATAAAAAATAAATTTTATAATTAAGTTGACACCAAAAAGTAGATTTAAATGATACGACAATTTAATGGGAAAATGTTGGAAAGAATCATTAAAAGTTTTCGTTTGAATAAAGGTATAGAAATTTTGGCGTAACAGTTTTTTCTTTCGCGTAAAGAATAATTTCACCATTACAAGAAAGATATTAATGGCAAGTTTATTACGAGATTGATTCTTTATTAGGCAAGACTTTAATTAGTTGTGAAAATATAACAATAATTAATAATTACAAATATTTGAGGAGGCCTTTTTGCATCTTTTTTCTTTAAGTTTTGGGTGTAAGTTAATATATATATATATATATATATATATATATATATATATATATATATATATATATATATATATTTGAATAAAGACAGACCACTTTAAGGTTCCATGTAATAAATTATTTCATCACAGCCATTTTAAAGGGCCCTGGATCATCGGACTTTACTTCCGAAGGTTGAAATGAAAAAACTTAAATGGAAATGGAACCTTAAAGTGGTCTGTCTTTATTCAGATTTATTTGCTCTGAATTTACATTGAGGTCTTTGGATATCATCCTCCTTGGGTCTACCCATACGGATTACGTAGTTTTGCATAAACTAACTAACTATATATATATATATATATATATATATATATATATATATATATATAAACAAATGTTTAAAGGTACAAAATTTATATATAGTTTTAAAAACAAGGAATGTATTGATTTTAATTTTAAAAGTCTCTAGGGCCCTTTCAGCCAACATCTCATCAGGAGACAACGAAAAGAATATTAACGACAATGAAGTGCAAAAAAGGGGGGAAACACACTAAAATAACAAACAAATGTATATATTTGTAACGAGGGGAGGGGAAATAATCGTGTAAATAAATTATCGAGGGACAGTTAAAATAAAATATCCCCCCAACAGATTAAGAGACTTTACAAATTCTTTCTGCCGGCAGAGAGAAGGTTTCCTTAATCCTATGCAGACCGATTCCAAATCTTCAAATGATTGTTCGAATCGGCTGTATGAATAATTTTAAACCACTCTTTTTTAAACAACTTTGCGCAGGCTATATTCTCAACTATATGTTGAGCAATAGCCGATTCCATATTCATGGGGGTAAGATAGCATATTCTATCTATCTTACCAAGTCGTATTTTGGAAGGTACATGCTGATTGATTTTAGTTTCCAAATGCAAGGTTGTACGCCCCACATAACCAGCAGCACACTGGCAATTAAACTCATATACTAAATTACTCAATTTGATGTAGGGCAATACATCCTTGCTAAAAGACGGAAACAAAGACCTAGTTCGAAAAATGCTACGTAAAGCAACTGATGGGAAACAACCGGAAACCGACTTGATAACCTGCTTAATTAAGCCCTGACCCCTATCCCCAATCCAGGGAATCTTCAAATACACCGGACATTTAGAAGGCCCCTGCATTTTAGGGGAATTAAATTCCTTAGTCTTCTTACTAATAATATAGTCAATAAGGGCCTCCGGATAGCCGTTACTAAGGAAAATCTCCCTAATGTTTTCAAATTCACGGTTGTTAATATTCTTTTCGTTGATCCAACGATTGTCTCCTGATGAGATGTTGGCTGAAAGGGCCCTAGAGACTTTTAAAATTAAAATCAATACATTCCTTGTTTTTAAAACTATGTTATTTTTAGCGTATAATCGCACTTAAATTATGCGACCCCGTTTCTTCAACTTCGAACTGTTTGTATTACATCTATTCACCCGTTCACACGAGAAAACACGATGAATAAAATGTGCTCTCCGGCAGGGTTCGAATATGTGTCCAGATTTTTATGATGCCTCAATATGTGATCCGAACTGCTTTAGACCTCCCAGACACGGAGAGCATCACAGATTATCAAGTTTCTAGTTTTCCTTTTAAAAATGCACACTATTTGGTTAAGATTTATCGAAATTCCATATCTAAACGTTGTAGTATCACAAACGAAAACAAAGCATTTTCTAAACAATGGATTAATCCAAACATTAGTGTGTGTGTTTGTGTGTGATAGTTTATTGTGAATATGTTTGTGCATATATATATATGGGGAAACTTTACAAGTCGATAAATTTTAATTGTGACGCGTTTCAGGACTAAACCGGACTCGCATGCGCACGACACAGGGATGCTCGTAACTTTAGAATTATTATTTTTATTTTTATCTAGCCAGATCCATTTAGATTTTTTTTTCTTTTACTTTTCATCACTTTTGCAAGTAGGTATTCTTCACTGTGATATTAAACATGCGCCAGGAATGGTGAAATAGTGTAAGATCCAGGGCGCAAATTTAGTGCAAATGATCTTGAGATTAAGGCACTCTCTAGACATTTACGTCGTAGTGAATTATTTTCACCTTTGTTCGGAGTAGCATATTTCATGTCTAAACTTTGGTCAGGCTCATTATGGTGGGCAACCAACGCATTTGATGTATTATTTTTAAAAATATCACTTTTGTGTTCATATAATCGTTTGATTAGATTTACTGAACTTTCTACTACTATATTTTATGACAATTATTACGAAGAACGAAAAGCGACACAAGTAATCTTTTTTCAATGTCTCATACAATTTCCCCAAATACTGTCCAATATATATATATATATATATATATATATATATATATATATATATATATATGATATTAGTGCTCAATACATATATATATATATATATATGATATTAGTGCTCAATACATACACACACATATATATATAATATTAGTGCTCAATATATATATATATATATATATATATATATATATATATATATTATAAATTAACTGATTTAAAATGTTTTTTTCCCGCTACACCGTCATAACCATGTCTCGAAAATTGATACTAATAACTTTAAATTTATTTTGTAATTAAATTAAAAACATTAGTTCCATTTCATCCTCAAGCGAATTTGGGGTAACTTATTTTTTAAATTTACTGAGTTTTAACTTCAAGGGAAATTCATAATTTGCGGTTACCAAGGATACAAAAAAATCCAATCATCCAGTCAAGGGGTGGTAGCGTGTTCATTTTTATTTACTTTTGTTGTATCAGTTATTTGTTATGTTCTAAAAAGACCAATCACATTGTATATCCGTCTCTGATTTTGTCGAGGACCTCGAGATGAACAACGGTGCATCAGACCACATATGGCAACAGTGTTTAATACAAGGGCGAATAGTAGATTTGTAGATTTAAAAGACGATTTTAGGCGAGAAAAACCTTCTAGCGTGACACAGAGAACCAACATTCCTTACCGTAGATGAAGCAATTGATTCAATGTAGTAGTTCCACCTCAGGTCCTTAGAAACCGTGAGACCAAGTAGGAGAAAAAAGGCGCTCTTGTGGAGTTGGGCACTGTATCAACCGATGCAAGAAGAGTGAAATAATAAATGGGTAATTGCATTAGCTATCTATACGATTTTATGCTCGCGAAAGTACAATTAAGACGCAAGGAAGGCATGCAGTTTATTTACGCGGGGTCAGTGCGCTGTACTTTTGATATATTCCTTATGCTGCTACCTGTATAACTACTGATTCATTTATTTGTAAATAAGCTCCAATTAATATATATTATATGTACATATCTGGACCTACCCTGTTTAACCAGTAATACCCTGAAGATCCGTTAGGTGAAACCTTGATAGTAGGTTCTGGCTCATTAAGTTTAGTAGATAGGTTCTGGCTCATTAAGTTTAACATATATATATATATATATATATATATATATATATATATATATATATATATATTTAAACATATATAGTTAAATATGACAGACAACGAATATCATTTATGTTTGATCGCGAGCCGTTACTTTGTATAGTTCCTTTAATTTCGGGTGAAAACAATACTCCAAAATCTGGATATTTTTTTATTAAACTGTTCCTTGATCTAAGCTCATGATCAAACATAATAGATATTTATTGACTGTCATATTTGACAATAAATGTTTAATATATATATATATATATGTGTGTGTGTGTGTGTGTGTGTGTGTGTGTGTTTGTGTTTTCTTACCTTTTGTGACGAAGGAATTTGAAAAAGTGAGAACTAGAATAAAAACTACTCATAAATATCCGCATACTGATGATTTATTATGCAAAAAGGGAATATTAATATTACTTTTTATCCCGTTACTTCCTCTGGACAAACAATGAATGATAATCATATCAACCTACATATTTTATTAATATTTATAATATATTTATATTTAATATTTTATTAATATTTTATTATTGTATCTGACGCATTTTTTCTTAGAAATGTTGATGTTAGGTTTGTGACATTGATGTGCTGCTAATGCTTTTTATTTTATTCATAAAGAAATATTCAATACTCTTTTTACAAATGAAAAAAATGAAGTAGCCATGTAAATTACAAATTGACACTGTTTCAGAATATGGCTGTCAAGAGGATTTGTCACTGTCGTAATGACATATTTCTTTGCTGTAAAATAATAAAACTTAATCATCTTTTCACTTTTACAATTGTTTCTGTTCAGACTGTATAAAATTCTACCTGTGTACATACAGGAGGCAATAGATAAATTGTCATCTAAATTACGCAAAAATGAAAATTACAATGACATCTCATTTTAAAAGATATGTTTACCAAAATTACACATATATCTTGAAATACTAAAGAATAAATTTATTCAAAAAAATCACCATTGGCTTCAACCACAGCCTCTAGATGACTTTGGAATCTCCTGCAACTCTTCTCGACGTTCTCCTTGTTTAAGTTGCTGAATGCTGCCATAATCCTTGCCTTCTTGTTACAAGGAGTTATGTGGTCTCTCGCTCAGCTTGCATTGTTGAATTAGGTCGCCAGATGTAAGGTGATCGCAGAAATTGTCTGACAGTCATGACTGTGTTCTGTTGCCTGTGTGGCATGGTTCATGGTTCTGGTGTCAGACATAGGGTCTTCCAACAGCCAACCCCTTGACGCAGAACATGACTAGCATGTCGGGACACTTGATGTAGGTAACTGTGTTGAGTCTGAGGCCATCAATAATAACATCAGATTTCATTTTCTTATCAGAACGATCCGTAAACTTTCGGAACTACTGCACATTCGTAATCACAATTAGACTCTTTTAGAATTATCTGCACTGCCCTCAGATTGACACAGAATCACACTGAAATGTTTGTATTAGAGATTCCAGTGTGAATGTCAAGCCCTACAGCATACTCTTTCCATATTTTTTGGCTGTGTGAATTGCCTCAAGATGCTCTTTTTCTCAGACAGTACCCAACTGACCCTATTGTAGTGCGAAGTCGATAAAATCAAAAACAAACAAAGCATATGCACGAAATTAAAAAAATAAAAATAAAATGACGACAATTTACCCATCGTACCCAGTGTAAACGCATTTTTAATAATGATTTTCAAACACTTGTTTGTTGAGTATGTTCTTTAACCAAAGAAAGTGTTTGGCATTAAAGCTAATATAATTTTCTTGATCTACTAAATTAAGAATCTTTACTTTTGATTTCATTTAATGAAGAAATTTGGTTACACAAATTATTTCTTGTTATGGCCTATTTTTTTTTTCTTCTGTCGATGACAATTCAAAATGCCAGGAATAAGAACTGAATAAACCACGTGATCGGTAAGACGAAATTAAAATAAACTACGATCACAGGAAGAGAAATTATGTAACGTTGAATTGTAAAGGCTTTAATTATGGATATTTGCATCGCGTGATAGGATTCTAAGATCCTCAATTGAAGAACCATAGATTGCAAGAAGACATGAGAACGAAAGAGGAGAAAAGGATTAAACCTTTGAACGCATAGGGACGGATTAAAACTTGAGATTACAAGAACAATCATCATAAACTCTTGGATCTGAAGGAGAGGATTTGGTGAGCGTTTCATTGGAAGGGGATTAACCAGACTCTAATCGCAAAGAGAGATATTGATTGAAATTGTACAGGAATAGATGGGACGGAAAGGTGAGAAATGAACGAAAAAGTTAGGAGCAAATGAAAATCAGGTGGGATAAGACCATCTAGACAGATAAGAGCTCGAAATTGTTCTGCAACACACTTGTGCACGAGAGCAGGTATGGTTATGACCTTAAAATACAGTGAAAATAAAATGGTCAAAATACAGAGGTGCGTAGACCTAGTAAGTGTTGTTCATGATGACGGTCGTCTTTGAGTATAGAATCCAGAGGTTAGCAGTGAATGTTTCAAAGACAGTAGGGAAGCGTTGTTCAGGTTAGCAGTGGATATCCCGGTAAAAGTAGCAGAGGGTAGTTCAGTAGTTCTCCCCTTCTGTTCCTCTTCGCCTGACAAGCTGGAACTGGACATTCGTGTAGAGTAAACGAAATGGCCGCTTTTATACACGACGGATTGAATATTCTACGTCTTCTGATTGGTTAACCTTCTCTTGGTGGACTATAAAGTGAGTCAAGTCATTTGGATTGTCTCACTAATACATAACATACACAAAAACTGCAACAGTAAGCAAATCGGCTTAATAGTTGGCTCACTCTGGACTAATTCCAGAAAAATTTCTGCCATAATGAAATACGCTTTTTATATACCTGAATGCCTTGAAGTGACTCAGGTGGCACTGTTGCTTGGAAAATTTCATATATTCAGGAAAATGTTATGTCTTTATGTTGTTGAAATGGCTATCATCACCTGGCGGAAACGTCTACGAGTCAGATGTAAAATCAAATAATATTATAACGGACTTGAAATAGAAATTCCAAGACGGTGGCATTTAAATACCACCATTAGGAGAAAAAAAAAGAATGATTTAAAATGGTGCTTATATCATCGGCTTTATCTCTTATCCAATAATTAAATTTCTTCTGTGCTGATCGTTTATGATTCAGGTATTGATGACTAAATTCTCCGCCAATGTGCATGTACAGGACTAGAAGCGTCTAGTTTCACCAAAACCTGCTCCCGTCATTCATTGCGTATTGCTGTTTGGTTTTGCAAGATTTACCTGGAAAAAATAGAGTAAAAGAAGTGAAAATGGTGTTAAGCGGTGATCTTCAACTTATCTGGATATAAACAACCCACATGATTTCATTGCTTTCCTCCGCGGCACATATGTAATGATACAGGCAGAATCCAATAATGAAAATGCAATGGACTGCCATTGCTTGTCCAACCTTGACATTGTTCGCATTTGTCTTGTATTTGTCTTCTCCGCCAAGGTTGGCCTTACCACGAGTTTACAACTCCCGACGGTTTCGTTTTCAGAGACATTGACCACGGAAGTCCCTCCCCTACGACAAACACTGACCATCGATGCTAATTATATGTGATACAAACGATTGTACTAAAAACCGCCCACACCCCACCTCCAAAAAACTATTTCAATGTAATATGTTCAAAATCTTTCCAAAAAGCAAATTACATTACTTCACGTCCCAGTTAAAAGTTTTGATAAAGGCTCGTATCCAACAGCAATGCAGTATAACTTGGATGAAGAAAATTATACAGTTCTTATTTAAAATATTCACGTAAAATATATTTGGATATTGACCTGTCAAAACCGAATTGGAATCTTAAATAATATGATATGCAAGCCTGACACTTATTCAGATTCTAACTACTGTTACCTGAAGCAGACTCAACATTCTAATGCTAACAGTTCTCCGTCGTCACACCTTAGAGTAGTGACGTCATCATATACGACCCGATTGCTCTATTTAATCAATGACTTTTTACCCTGGTGTACACATAGACGTCAAAATTCTCCGTGATTATTTCTACCATTCTCTTCTGCGCATTTCTGCAACTTATTTTATTAATCCCCAACTACATATAAGATCACGTTGTTGCTGACAGATTTTTGGTCTCATTCCAGTATTGTTACTTCATAATACATTAGAGAATGTCTTTACATTGCTGCCTATTAAAACCCTAGACAGTAGAACGGAAAGTGTTCAGTTGATAAAAACAGAAGATTTTCAGTTCGTAAAAATGGAAGCTGTTCAGTTGGTAAAAGCGGAAGCTTTTCAGGTGGTAAAAACAAAAGCTGTTCAGTTGGTAAAAATGGAAGCTGTTCAGGTGGTAAAAACGGAAGATTTTCAGGTGGTAAAAAAGGAAGTTTTTCAGTTGGTAAAAACGGAAGGTGTTAAAGTAGTGAAAACGGAAGTGTTCAAATGGAAAAACGTGTGTTCTCCTTCTTTGCTGCAGAGCGAATGGAAGATCTTTAGTTGGAAGCCATTTAAACCAAGATCCGCAGCTTATATTTCCGTCTTTCCCTGTTGCGACAATAAACGACGAGGAAGGACATTTTCCTATTCTGAAAGTCAGGGATTTGTTTATTAGATGGTTTCTAAGCTAATCGTATCAAATCTTATCTCAATGTATTAATTTATCACCAAATAATGAACATTGCAACCGTTTCTCTATTTTTCACTGCTTTTCTCTCGGATATTTTAGTCACGACAAAGCAAAAAAAAAATGAGATATTGAATCATACGTAGATTTTAATTTTTTTTTTCCGAAAACATTTTAAAATTCTCTATCAAATATTATTTTCCGCAAATTGTACAAACACCATAATGATCCTAGGCATAGAATCCGGGGAGAAAATTTGAACCTAGTTAAGGTATATTGTCACTAATTCTAATGACGTTTCATATATACATAACTGTTTGATTTTAAGGAATTATTAAGATAGTTTAAAGACATTTCATAACTCACAATGATGAAAAAAATATTTTTACGAATATAAATAAGAAAAATATAAATAAATAACCATAAGATATTAACAGATTGATTTCGAAAATGAAACTACAAAACGTTGGCATAGTGATTTACTCGACCATACCGAATAGGTTGTCTTTTAAGGACGAAACTTTAACAAATTAAGCAGCAAACACAAATGTTATCAAACAGTGTTTTCTTCCTGACATTTTCTGCAGTTTATTTAAAATTCGTTACCTTGGGTATGGTTGATTATCTCTCAACTGTATTAATAATAATATTAAGATTTCTAATATGATGAGTTGCAACCGAAAAACAAGGTTCTTTTTAATAAATAATATCTAAATTAATGAAAGGAGAATAATGAATATATATATATATATATATATATATATATATATATATATATATATTAACTTTTCACCCCAAACAAGGCAAGAGAGCATTAGCATGCAAGGGATTACAGAGAGTGTTAAATGTAGCCGTCTCTTCTACTCCAAAAGCTTCATGTCTCGCACTTCTCGCCTGTGGAATTCCTTTCCTTTCTTCCCGTTTCCCTGATAGCTATAATCTCCAACTATTCAAATGTAATGTCAATCGACGTCTCCAAATGCCTTGATCTATCCCCTATCCTTCTCTTCATCCTTTCCCCTATCACTCCTCTTTGCTCTCGCTCCAACTCTCTATAACCCCTTGCGTGCTAGTGGCTTCCGCCTTGCTTGGGGTGAAACGCTTTTAAAAAATCTATCGAATAAGGCGTATAAAGGTTACGATGATTATTTTACTTTGTTTTACAAAAGCCATCGACTAACTCAGAGAATTTTCGCTTATCCAATTTTCTTTATAGAACATGGATCAATCTATGCTTGGTTTTGAAGGCACCTTCCAATAATGCCAAATCTTTCCATTTTATTCTCAAGCCGATATAAAAAAGAACTACTCTGTAGTGAAATTCGAACCTAGGTCACATGTTAACGTTCTCAGCAATTTGCCATTCACCTATAATTTGACAACAACAAGGGATAAAAATTAAATCAACCAAAGTTTTCATAGTTTTGCTGTTGACAGTGTTGAGTTAAACAGATACAACTGGATAGTATCCAACTGAAATAGTTAAACGAATCTAGCAACTAACCTTATAACTAATAGTGTATCTCTGCATTCATAATAAACTTAATTATCATACTTGATCGCGGTTTAGAGGCTTGCTCACAAACTGAAAAATTGTCTGAGATCTACAAGCATAATATTTTATGCGTTGTGAAATCTTATAACTTACGATTTTTACCGATAATTGCATTACCAATATATTCATTTCTTTCTTAAGAAAATCCTCAAAAAACATTATAAATAGCCGCGTATCTATGAAATCATAGCGAACCTTCTGTAGCTATCTGGCTTAGGATTTATTGGTGAACACACAATTAACAACCTTGTCGAAGCTGTACAATTCTAAGCCCCTAGCAATCATGGTATCTCATAACCTGGATATGCTCTGAACAAATACTTGAATTCTCTTTATCTATATCTGTCTGTCTGTCTACCTGTCTGTCCGTTCATTACTCGTATGATTATATTGCTCTATAGATGTTCTTTGATGCAGCTGGTGCAATGGCTAGTGACACCGATCAAGAAATCGGCGAGCTCAGATTTCAACCGAATTTCTTGCATTCACTTTCATGCAGATTTCTCTCGGAAATGAATGAATCCATCTGTTCCACACCTCCTATACTAAACAGCAGGACACCCTAGATATTCTATCCGTGGATGGTAATGGTCTATGGAAACTACAACTCTGAACTCAAAGCTGTATGTGTCCCTGTCATTGTACATACTATTCTGTTATCAAGATGATCATGGCTTTCACAATGACTATAATATTATTATTATTAGTAGTAGTAGTAGTAGTACAAGTAGTATTAGTAGTAGGTGGAGGAGGATGTGGAGTAGAATTGTTGATGACTTTACCCGAGATTCACTTGACCCTCCCACGAAATCAGGTTTTGACACAAGGTCGGTTTGAAACGTGGGTACCCAAGTGTTTCCACTCATGCCGCTGGGCTAAGCTGATCTTAGCTTGTCTAAACTAGTCATAGCTGATCATACGACAGCCACGTAACAGATGTCACGCAACGATGGGGGGAAGTGAGGGAGGAGAGAAGGCCTCCGGTACGGAACAGATATATATGCAGCATCCATCTCAGCGGCAACAAAAAAACAAAAAAAATCTTCTCTTCCAATCCTTCCAATAAAATTCGGGGTGAAATCCCCACCGTAAAGAGAACCTACTGGTGACTTTACCCATGCAGCCTAAGTATAAAATTACCGATTTTACCCTCATGTTTCTTCATAACACGCAATACTCCAATAACTGTCGTAATATTCATTGAATCCTGATTACTTCTGCTTTTGATTCATAACAATACATTGGTTATGGTTCTAAATATAAAAAGCAAAGAACCTGTTAAATGTATAAAAAAAGATAGCAACATAACTCTTTGTAAAGACGGGTAACTGGTAACTAGTAGCAAATATAATACACTTCGTTTTTATATTAACGGATTGCTCGCCCCAAATAGCCAAACATGTCAATCAACATCTCTACAGTCACGGACTCGGTGCCTATATTAAGACCGTTTTTTACTATAGAGGACACACAAAATAACGAGGTCCCTGATCTCCCGTATAGGCCCTTCCACGTGTCATTTATCCACAGTACCAATTTCATTATTTTCTGTATCGTCCGCAAAATGATGGAAACTGTAATGTGCGACTGATTATATTACATGAATGACAATATAATCAGCGAATATCTCTCAGCTATCTTTCATATTTGTGGTGACTTCAATATTCAGACCAGTCAAATAAAACTGATGAAGATGGTGGATACTGCAGAGATTTTATCGTCGCCTATGAAATAACAAATACCATCGAATAATCCACTCCCATTTCTGTTGCAAAGGGACATTTATCTAACCTCCTTGACCTCTTCCTGGCATCCCTCCCTGACAAATGCGTCGCTGAAGCTTTTACATCCCTCAGCAATTCAGATCTTCCACTAGTCAGTGTCAATGATGACGCCAAACCAAAAGCATCCCTGATATGCCATTCCATAGAACAACTACACGAAAACCGATTGGATCAGCTTCAGATGTTATATGGCTGAATCTCATTTCTCAGTCTTCTTCAAACACACTGCTTTCAAAACTGCTGCCTTCATCTCGGAATAAATCTTTTCTGGAATTGTGATTTTTATACCACAGAAATATTTCCTGTTAATACGGAACAGCCAGCCCCGGTTCCTGAATGAGGTGCAGACTTAGCTCGCTGCTGTAATAATTTCTACAATATCTATCACAGAGAATTCTTTAGGAAGACACCTGCTGAATTCAGAACTTCCAGCAATCATTGCAAGAGAGTTCCAGAAAATGCAATGTCTCGCTATGCACAAGCAGTCCAGGGCATGTTTGAAAGCAAAGAAATCCGGGAGTTCTGAAAAGTCCCTAACCAAATTCTAAATAGTCAAAGCGCCTATACCTAATACTATAAATGGTCATCTCATCCTCGTCAGATATAGCGAAGCTCTAGGCTAGGATCTTTGCGCGTAAATCAACGTAGGATAACAAATAGCATTCCTTTCCTGAATTCCCACGTCTCAATGAGCTCAATATCAGTAAATATAGTATTGCAGCCTAGTAAATTTCAAGTTCTATCAAGAGTCTTGGACCTAAAAAGGCTTCAGATAAAATTCCAGTGATTGTCCTTAATAGCTATCCTTGATGACAGCGAATTTATTTAACCGCTGCTTGAAGGAGTAATCCTTCCCAAGTCTATGTAAAATATCAAGTTTATGCCTACTTTTCAAATATACGGCTAAGCGATCATCCCCCTCAAATTATAGACCCATCAACCTCCTCAGTGCTATATGTAATCTTTTTGAAGCTATAATCAACAAGAAGGCTGTTGGTCATCTCAATAGCTAAAACATCTTGAGCAACAAACTGTATGGCTTTCGAGCGGCTCGGTTCACCTCTGATATCCTAACTACCATTATTCATAGATTAAGTGAGGTGCAACAAATATATCTCAAGGAGGATTGCGTTATATATTTGTAGGTTCTTGACAAGGTGTGGCATAAATGGTTACTACACAAGAACTCAAGCTATTTGATCATCGTAAGAGTCTTCTCAGTGTGTCATCTCTAACGCCCACTCCTCCGAATTCGAAGCGATCCCCAAATTTCTCTTCTCCGTCCAAAAGTATACGCCGATAATGTGTGAATTGTTATGATGATACAACGGCATATGGTGTACCTCCAGAACCCAGATGTCCAATGCTTGGCAGCTGATTTCTCCTCTGAACTAGTTTAACCGTTCGCTGGTGTACAAACTGGCTGGTCCCATTCAATGTCTGAAAAAACAAACTAGTGACGTTCCATCATCACAGAGCAGACCCAGAACTTTCACCGATCGCGATAAAGGGGTGTACCCTCATGGAGCCCTCGTGCCGTGAGCACCTATTGAGACTTGAATTCAATCCGGACCTCAAGTGGAACTCGTATACGCAATCCATTGCTAAAGATGCCAGTACACCTCTAGTGTATATGTGACACGTGCTGTTATGCTCTGTCTTTAAAAGTCAGTGACATACATTCTAACTCAGATCTTTGATTCCACTCTCAGGGTCGATGATAATTGATCTATCCATGCAAGAGCACACATCCATATCATTCGTCGAAGACACGATGATTTCTCCTTACTCCTCGTTGTCTGCTCTGGATTATAGTGCCAACCTGTCGTCGCACACCAAAGTCAGCATTTACTTATCACCAGAACCCATGGAATAATCGAGGCAGTAAAATGGAGCCATTAGCCAAAATGTCTCAAAGTGGCACCTTAACTATACTAGGTATCGCCAAACGTTGGTTCTACGGGAGAATCTACCCAACTGCTAAAGGGAACAGTGATGATCAAACGGGCTGACATAGACAGAACTCTACAAGTGTAATCTACCAGCCCGCTGCCACTGCCTCCATTACATCCCTGGCACCGGAAGATTAGGCCTTGCTAAGAATTGCTCATGATCTTAATCCAACCTAGTGGATGGAAGGACTCAGTTTATTTCTCAATTAGTGAGATGCGATCAAAAGATTGGTCTCACCCTGCTGCCTCCATCTACATATGATTGAGTGCAAATAAATATTGCTTGAATCTTGAAAAATTCAACATCATGAAAAGGAGCTCCAACTTGTTTTTTTACTGGGGTAGGAAATGGGTTGTAACCTTTAATGTCTCCAAAATGAAACTGCTCTCATTTACCTACCATAGAGAAACCTCCCTGTCTGCTATCAGCATGGCTGATGCTCAACTTTACGGGAACGTCTCTCTGCGCCTTCTTCTTAATCTCAGGTTTCCATTGACCTGTGTCTGTCTCGCGCCAGGTATTTCTTCATCGGAGTCCATTCTTCACATCTGCAAATATACCATTGAGTACTGTTGCCATATATGGTTTGGTGCCCCTGCTTATTATCTCGAGGTTCTCGACAAAATACAAAGACGGATATGCAATATGATAGGTGGCATCTCGACTCCAGCCACTTTCTCTCAGACGTGATGTGGCTTCCCTCTGTCTTTTTTAGACGTATTTACATGGCAACTGCACTAAAGAGCTATTTTCACTGGTGTCCCAACTGCATGAATTTAAGCGTGCTACTAGGTTGGCATCTCGGCCTCTCCCTTTCACTGTCGAAACGGTTAAATGTAACCACCTCTTCTACTCCAACAGCTTATTTTGTCACTTCCCGACAGTGGAACTCCCTTCCTCTTACTTGCTTCCCTGATAACTATAATATTCAAATATTCAAATTTAATGTCAATCGACATTTTTTGATATCTTGATCTTGATCTCCGTTCTTCTCTTTATCCTTTCCTCGAACACCGCTTCTTACTCTTGCTCCCCTTCTCTGTAATCCTTTGCGTGCTAGTAGCACTTCCGCCTTGCTTAGAGTTCCATGCTTAAAAATTAACAAGTCTTATAGTGTTTGTATTGAAAGTGAAACCACATTTAACAGAATTGGATTCATAAGATTGTAAGCACTTTGTTTTCTATTTATTTATTTATATATTTAAATTGTCTTGTTTTAATGTTCCTTTACGGTACATGATCAATAGTCAACTTCCTGCCGTCTGACTCTTTAAACTATATTTATCCTATAGCCAACACAGGCAAATAAATAAAATCTTATTTACCAATTCCACTACACAATACCCCTTTCTATGTATCAAATTTTGTGATTTCTTTGGAAGTATAATGCAATAAAAATATTAAAATTTTAGATTCGACCCGCTTCTTGACTGAGTACCGCCTGATACTAAAATGTCTGTAGTTAACACACAGCTGGGCTAAAAACAGATGAATTGAAAACTTCCCCATGGTCATTTGAGAGACATTTAGCGCAATAAAAGCGACGGAAATTTTAATTTAGTTTCCCCATTCAACTTTCCGGAACGATAGCCAAATAAACAATTTCCGTTTTAGCAATAACTATGAATTGCTAGAATTTAAATAAATGCCTATCATTTAAACTACAGGTTGGTTGGTTGAATTTATTTAGCGGCATATGGGTTATTTAATGCCGATATCGAAATATTTTGAACACAATTTTATGGCTTCAACCAAGTATATCTTTAGGTCAATTGTATGCTTTCAACTACAGATAAAATGTATGTTTAGATATTTTCCTTGAAGTATGTACTATTGGTCCTTTCGTTATACACAGGTATTGTTGGTAATTTTAATGTAAATTTGCATTTTTGTTAATTTTACTCACTGTAAATAGGGATTATTGCTTTGTTGATTTTGTTTAACGATATATCAACTCCGATCGGTTATGTAATGCTAAAATCTAAATATCCAGCAAAGCTTTCAACTACATATACAATTTTTTCCGTAATTTAGTATAGTAGGGTCAGTTGGGCACTATCTGGACAAAAAAGCGCACTATGACGTAAATCTCTGTGTCAGAAACGAGGAACCAGTACACCTTACTGTTTGGCATTCGTGCCGGAAGCTTCAATACGAAAATTTCAGAGTCAATATGAAAACAGTGCATAGGATTCGGGAAGAATTGGAGAAGGCTAAAGGTCATTATGAAGGTACGGTATCTTGGAAAATTCAATCTGATTGTTTTGATAAGAATAGAACTCGCGAATTTGTTGATGAAGGCCTCAACACAGAAGCTTACATGAAGTTCCTTAAAAAGGTAGTACTGCCTTGTGTCAAGAGGTTGACTGCTGGAAGACCCTATGTCTAGCAACAGGAAACTGCACATGCCACATAAGCAGGAGAACACAGTCATGGCTTTCAGACTATATTTGTGACAACATTACCACCTACATCTGGCTATCTAACTCCCCAGACTGCAGCCACTTTGTTTATTATGTGTGGGTCACAGTTGAATGAATGACTACATAACTCCTTGTAACACCAAAAATGAACTGAAAGCAATGATTATGACAGCATTCACCAACATAAACAAGGAGACAGTCTAGAAGAGTTGCAGGAGATTCCGATGTCGTCTGGAAGCCGTGGATGAAGCCAATAGCGATTTTATTGAATATATTTACACTTTAGTATTGCAAAATATTTTTGAGTAATTTTGGTAAATATATCTGTTAAAATGAGATGTCATGGTTATTTTCATTTTTGCGTTATTTAGACGAAAATTTATCCATCAACCCCTGTAAATCTAAAAACAAACCCGTAGTAAACAAGTGAATTATCTTTTTTAAAATATCGTGAATACATTTGTCAAAAACGGGTAAACTATAAGAGAATGACAAAATTCACAAGATATTTTGGCAGAAATTATTTAAAATTATAAAATTAAATAAAAAAATAAAAAGAGATTTCAAATTAAAGTAATCCATGAAAATGAGAAAATAAAAAAAACTCTTATATTGAGTGAAATTCGGTGAACTTGTTCGATTTCAACATTGGTGTATATTGCTAGATTATTTAATGTTGAATTTTAGCAGGAAGTGACAATCGAACTCACGAGGCAGTAGTAATTGATTTATCATGGCTTAACTGAGACTTACCTCACGCCTGGGCATATTTATATAAATAGATAAAAATAGATTCAGATACGAGTTTGTGCAGAAAATAATGCATGATTCTAGATTCAATATGTATCCCAAGATTAATGTATATAAACAGTATTTAAAACAGTCAAACCCTGAAAATATATACATTTTTACCATCGAGTTACAAGGTTATTTACGATAAAAATAAAGTTACCGCATTTTCATTTTAACGGAATGCCTTTTGACTTAAAAATATTAATGTCATTGAACAAATGGTATTCAATGGACAATAAATCAGGAGAACATTGTGAATATGTCAAATTCTCGTATTCAAAATCGATGATCTTCTGCAATGTCGTCCTGTTAATATGGGGCCGAGGATTTTCATGAAGCAAAATTGGATCTCGCTGATTAACCTGGGCCATTGCATTTTGCATATGCGTATTTCATACAGTTACTGAGTGTAAACTTTGGCCGTGATGGTCTTGTAAAATTCCGGAAAATTCTAATGGATAACACCAACGGCAAATCACCGGGCACTCACTATAATCTTCTTTTGGCTCGGTTTCGGTTTGTAAAATATTTGCCTTCTTCGTTATGATCAAGGCTTTGAGTAAGTAATTTATGATTGTCATAAAGGATCCATATCGCATCACCAATCACTGTTCGCTCATCGGACTCTCACAGGTGAAGCATCGAAGATATTTCAAAACATCTGACTCATTGAAGTTCAAGCGGAAGCCATTTATAGAATTTTTCACCTGGTCAATTTTCCTGAGATGGTTTGATATTGTTGAAATACTAGCACCCATTATCTGAGGCATTTCTCTAACAATCTGTCGTAGTTTTGTTTTTCGGCTCGTGTTTTCAAATGCTCATTGTTAACTACAGATGGACGTTCTCTACGACTTCATTTTGAAGACCCGTATCCCCACTGAGGAACTTCAGAAACCAGCACCGCACTCTCCGATAAAATTTACATCCTTCACTCTATGTTTTGTCAACATTGGCAGTAGTTTCAGAAGCATTATGTGCTGGCTTGAACTTGCAGAAAAAGCAAATGCATCTTTTCTCTTTTCTTATTGAAGATAAGATGTATATAATATTTTAAGTTACATACTGCAAGAGATTAATATAAAATTAACAAATAGGACACTATAGTCATAAAAGAAAGGAATGGAAAGCAATATTTAGTAATTGAAACATTAATTTCAGCCTCAACCGGACCTAGATAGATAGATAGATTGATAGATAGATAGATAGATAGATAGATAGATAGATAGATATGAACAGACTTAAATTGAAATACATATAGGAATAGACTTGACTAGACTAGAATAGAATAGATTAGGTAGATAGATATATGTGAGCTGATTTAACCAAAAGAAATGTTCGACCAGACTAGAATAGAATACGATAGATATAGATAGATAGATAGATAGATAGATAGATAGATAGATAGATAGATGAAAATCTGAACTCGAAAGACGTGTATGTATAGAATAGAGTCGGTATATATATATATATATAAATTAATAATTAACAGACTTAAATCAAAATCATGCACGAATAGACTAAAATAAAATAGAGAGATTGAACTGACTTAAATCGAACATGTACAAACAGAAGAAACTAGAATGGAATAGAATAGATAGATAGACAGATGGATTCATTGATTGATTTTTAAATTCCTGTAAAATTTGTTATATTTTTTTACTTGAATTATCAGCATTTACGCAGAATCATTGTACATGAAATTAATCAGATCAACTTGTACATGTAATTTACGAGAAATTAGATACAGCTCTGATTAAAAAAAATTGAAAACCTGGAAATGCTTTGATATTCCTTCTCATACAAAAATTCATCAAAGGACAGAGTTGTTCTTGTTAAAATTTAATTAGTCATTCCAATTTACTTTGTTCCCCTGTTTCTTTTTAACTAAATCCAAACGGGTCATTTTTTCTCTTGTAACAAATTTCATTTGATAACTTTGAACATATATTACAATTTATTTTTCTTCAGAAGATACGGCTTTAAGTCTTTCCGTTCACGGTGAATGCGTTTCAAATATCTTGTTTTTGATATTTAAACGGCAAATGTAAATCTGAAATTTTTCCTCGTTTTAGGACAAATGAACGTTTTTCTTTTCATTTTTTGTTTTTAGACAGTGCTAGATTTTATTATTTTTTTGTGTATAAATATAGAAAGTGATCTGATATCAGCTTCCAAGAATGAAAATTAAGACCATGATGAGGAGACAAAAGAAAGAAATTTGGCTATTTCATCAACTACAAATCATATATTAGTCAAATTAGTATAAATACTTAGAATTGAAGCCAGGAATCTTGAATCTTAGAAAAGGGTAATGAATTGTAAAATATCGCTAGAAATTCCATTATGAACCATGGCGAAATTTGTTATTTCCAAAATAATCCTTACAAGGATGTCTGTGCCATTTATTACTGTAGAAGTACAGATTGAAATTGAAATACATTTTTGTATTTAAATAATCTCGACTAGAAACATTTGCCATTTAACAATGCAACGTAATGTGTAATAAACTCCGAAGCCAAACTTGCAGACGTGTCGGAGTTACCTCCTCCTTAATTTACTAATTCTTCACTAGGGGTCACTCCCCCTACACTATAAATAATGGGCAACTTCTTGCCTCGTCCTATTTTTCATTTCTTCATTTCAGCGAACACCTACAATGTAAGCTCTCGCAAAAGATAGCGTTTCCCATTTGTGGGAGACGCCGTGAACATCATGCACACATACACGTACGTACGAACATTCACCAAAATACAAACTCTTTACGTTCACACACAAATGTTGATGTCTTTGTCACTTGTAAATTTGTTGTATAATACATATATTTGTTGACATATATATATATATATATATATCTTGTTTGTTTTCATTTCATCTCCGGTTCGACACATCTAGGGTTCGCCATCTTCTTATAGTTGAACATTTTTCTAGCAGGAAATAAACAGCACGTGCTTCCAATTCAACAACACTTAACCCACACCGGTCCTCTACAAACGTATTATCAACGATAGAATTTTTAAACGACATGGAACGCACAGAGTAATCCAGCCTCCTGCCTTGATTTGTGATAATTCAAATGTAGTATATTATTTTTATTGCAAACAATGTAAAACAGCAAATCAAATCGGTGAAACAGACACGGGATTTCGGCTTCATTTTAATAAACATAAGAAACAAAGCTAACATTGCTGAACAGATTTCAAGAAACAGCAACATAGTATGGATAAAGTTAGATGCGTCCTTTTGGGATCTTCATTAAAATGTCAACAAGAACACCGAAATTAAAATACATTTTTTAAAATAAGTTCACATATTCTTGTTTTAAATATCAATGTACACATACACAATGAATAGAGTTTCGTCTAAAAGCTATCTACAAACCATCTACAACGCTAAAAAAACCACTAGATTTCATTTTTAAAATAAGTTCACATATTCTTGTTTTAAATATCAATGTACACATACACAATGAATACAGTTTCGTCTAAAACCTATGTCTTTATCAAACCATCTACAATATATATATATATATATACCTGCTCTCACCAGGGAAGATCAAACACTTTCCCAGTCAAAACGACTAGATTTCATTGGTAATTTTGTAACCATCCATGAAGGCCGAATAAAACTTCGTCCCGCCAGAAAAGTCAACGTTCGTTTCATTTCCTCATTGAAGGCTATAAAGCCATTAGGCCCACTCTGTTCTGGTATTTACACAGGCGTGTCCACCTTTCCCAAGGGTTGTAATTTTAGATTTAATACCATTTCTCATCTTGCTTCTATTTGGTCTAATATATATATTAATAATATATATATATATTATTATTAATCTCTGGTATGATACTTTTATCCTGAATTCACACTGTCCTGTTTGGTGTTTGTGTGTGTGTTATTTTTCTTAGGGGTATTACGCAATAATTTATCTCTTTATCTCTATATTTTATGATCTCCTCTCCTCCCCTCTTTCACTCTGTCTCGCTTGTTGATTGTTACTATTATATATATTTATGATTTAGCCTGACTGGGTATTTTGTTTTTTGAGACGTTGTATCCATTTCCACGGGTGAAAATCAAATGTTATCTGATCAGTTCCTCAATTATAGAATCTGGCTGAAAATCGTGTTTTCTTGTTGTTCTACAGGTAATAATTGTTCATAGGGA
The DNA here is from genome assembly GCA_903632075.3 of Acanthosepion pharaonis. Taxonomy (NCBI): domain Eukaryota; kingdom Metazoa; phylum Mollusca; class Cephalopoda; order Sepiida; family Sepiidae; genus Acanthosepion; species Acanthosepion pharaonis. The sequence goes on along the minus strand of CAHIKZ030002224.1, from coordinate 4,013,560 downwards.
GTCGATTTAATTCGCTTACGATAATTATTAATTCTGTAGTTAAAAGCCATTCAGATTTTTCCTTTCTGGCATCTTAGGATATGCAAGATGTTTTGACACAGTTAGAATCGTGGTAGATTTTGAGATTTATTTGGTTCGTGTTTTTAATTAACATAAACTTCTTTTGTTGTTATGGTTTTGATTATTTGATTAGTCCCCTGAAATGTGGGATTGTTCAGAACCATCCAATTTTTTTTTTTTTTGAAGGCCCCAATACAGATGAGACGTGGGATTGGGAAGTGGAGTGGTTACTTGGTGCTTTATATTAGGGTGCCTTCTCTATGCTTTATTGTTGTTCCTGATTGGAGTGTTGTTTATAGCCACGTGTTGTGAATTGATGCTCCAGATTTTCAATGTGTTTATTTAATTCTTCATTGTTGGAACATATCCTTCAAAAGGGACCCTTCTCTTTGGTTTTAGTGTGGGAATTCAAGTGTAGATAGTTGTGGGTGTCCTTCTTAGTGTAGTGTCGTTTGTAGTTTCCTGTTTTTCTGTATCTATGTAAATGCAGGTGTCTAAAATGTTACTGATGTTGTGGATTTTTCATAGTCAAACTTAATTGAGTCGTGCACTGTATTTACCCATAGGAATTTGGTAAACGTCATCATTACCCGTGTATACAAAGAATATATCATCGATATATCTTGCATAGAATACGCAGTCGCTACTAATATATATATACATACATACACACACACACTATATATATATATATATATGTTAAACGTTTCACACCAACAAGGCACTAAGACGCAAGAAGACGAACACTTTAGAGAGAGTACAATAAAGAACAGGAATTAAGAAAACAAAAAATAACGATTGACATTACATTTAATTCTTTATAAATCAATGATGGCCCATGAAGCAAGAAGTTGGGAAGAGTTCTGCGTCTGAGAAATGGAAGTGAAGAAATTGTTAGCATAAAAGATACAGTTACACTTAACAATTTCAAAATGGTGATATGTAGCTGCCAATCTAGTAATGCGTTTACATTACTAAAGTCGACGTAACAAAGCGTGTCAGAGTAAAGCTCTAACCAAAGAAGGCGTAATGTGTCACTACACTTGGGGTTAACATCTGTCATTTTTTTCTCTGTAACGATTAAAAGTGATCAGTTCTGTTTTGGAGACATGAAAAATAACAAAATATTACTTGCCCCATTGAAAACATTGTAAGTCATTTTTAACATCAGCTACCAATTTAACCATACCCAACCAATTAGATTTACTATTAAAACAGGTGTAAATGGTTGTGTCATCAGCATAGATAAGGTGTTGAGAACTGATGACATCAGGAGGGTCCATTACTAAATATTAGGTACAACATAATTCCAAGACCAGAAATCTATGCGACACCAATATTAATGCAATAAAATCTGAAAGAAAACAGCTAAAGACAGCGTTCATTTTACGATTTACTAAAAATGATTGAAACCGATAAAAAATATTTATTAGAATATAACAAACAGTAGATTAACAGTAAAAAGTTGAGATTTAACTGTCAATCGAGTAGTGAGCTTATATTCTAGCAGTCAAGAAACAATGGATGAAAGCTCACCAGAACAATTGCCTGAAAATATATATAGAAAAGACAGGAAATTAACGTCATGGTTGAGGGAAATAGACTGATGTCGAGATGCCAGATAAGGATCTATAATATTACGTTATATACCCCTCTTTGGATTGTATCATCCATCATCATCCTGCGGCCTTAGCCGAGATTGAACTCACTACACCTCTCCAGTATTCCCTATCCGTCATAGCTCCTAAAAGATCTTCCTTAGGGAACAATGTGTCTCGTTTTATCCTATCTGGAAAGGTTAACTTGCGTGATCGATCGTCAGATGATGGGTGCCTCCAGAGTACAAATGATGACACAAGTTCATCTGTGCCACGTGCACAATGCCCGGCGAACTGGACACGTCTTTTGCAAACTAAGGTTGATAATCTCGGCAAGTCTCCATATATCATTTCTTGAGTTGGGTGGTTTCGCCATGAGAGATTAAGCACTCTTCTTAAAAGACGTGTATAACATCCATCTAAACGACGCTGTTGTTTTGCTGATATGTGGTTGGGGCACCAGACCAGATATGGCAGATATATTCTATGCTTAGACGAATGATAGATTTATAAAGAGAAAAATGATATGGACTGACACTGTGAAAGAAACTTCTTAGAAGTAAACCTCGAAATAGATTCAATATACAATTGTGGATCAAATTATTCGCCTCTTCCATAATTACAAATAAAAGCTCTAATACATCAAATTTTCATGGAAGCTTGATGCGCATTTTTTTGCAAATAATGAAATAATGGATATGAAAGAATGTACAATGATGGGTAAAACAAAATTTTTATTTTAGTGTCAAATATGGTACGTGGCACTCACATATTCTTTCATTACCGTATAGAATTTTATAGAATCAGGTATATGATATTTCATTTTCAAAGGGTGTTTGTATTAAATGATAAATTTAAAAATGAACATCGCAATTGGCATGAAGCAATAATACTTCATAATTTCCATGAGGTGAGGATGCGACTAAATTTTGGTCTCCACCAATTTTTAGAAAAATCTATAATTATGAATATAACAGATCGAAACTTTTACAAATTTCACGAATTATTAAAAACTAAATACGGAATCAACTATTTATTGTAAATTCAGTAACTACTTAAAATATTCTTATTTCCTAAGAAAATATGCAAATGTTCAGTGACGAGGGGAAATAGTTCTCTCCACAACTGCATTTCCAGATCAATTCAGTGTAAAATGCGACCACAAGAATATGCAAGACGTTGCTCTCTTGCATCAGTTATGCTAAGGGAAGGCAGAAAAAATTATCTCTTGTGCTTGAGAACAACTGCGAGTTTTATCCTCGTTGATTCATTGGGCTTGTAACTAAGATCCTAGTAAATAGTTGTTGCATCAGCATAAACAACCAAAGACATAGGGAATGTCATTTCCGAAGATATGAAACAACGTAGTTTCAAGGATAGAGCCTTGAGAGATGCTTGCATAAATGTAAAATGAACTAGAAGCATGTCAATTCAACATCATACAATTCATTGCACGAACATTTGGATTAAGCCAAATATTTATCCAGATACACTATACCCCATGAGCTTGTAGAAAAGTGCAGCATATCAAACCTCTTCAAAACATTCGACATATCTAAAGCCACAGCCCTAGCCTCGCTGTTCTTATCTAAAGCCTGATATATTTGGTTATAACCGTCACCGATGACGGTAGACCTGGAGAAACGAAAGCCATATTGTTTATTCAAAAGTAGGTTGGGTGAAATGAGATGCTTTGAATAGAGCATCTTGTACTTTCTCAAAACGATGTAAAATGCCAATTGGTGGATAATTCCTGGATTCGGAAGGTTCATCTGTGTTCTTAAAAAGATGAACTATAGAAGAAAAATTTTAGAATTCTGGAGAGCAAGAAAAAGCGACGCATTTATTGTAGAGTTTGTAGAGTGTAGTAGCCAGTACAAGAGTATATTTCTTTAGAATAATTGCCGGGATACCTTAAAATCCGTAAGCCAAGAATAGATCTACTTTAGAGATGATAGGTAGGGTAGGCGTGTCAGGAAAATATCCTGATGAATCGAAAGTAAATTTGGAAGAGAATTTCTGTGCAAACCATTTTGATTTATCAGGTGCGAATGAATGTAACATGTTTACCCTCATTACTGGAACAATTGAAAAAAAATCCACCTCAAGTCTGTTGTATGAAAAAATACTGTCACTTACTCTAATATAATTGATGCGATTTTTTGCTGATGTGAAACTCCGTCAGTACAATTTAAGTTGGTTGATAAATTCCCAGAGAAGAATCCAGAAAAATTCCTCCATTTTTTAAATAAGCATGGAATAATACAACAAAAATGTACGTTAACAAAATGTATTGAAAATATATAGGTACACAATATTTTTTTAGTTTGGGTATATTCTTGGGAAGTAATGTTCCTGCATAATGGGTTGATAAATCGCATTCAGGCAGAGTCTCTGGATTCAATTTCTTAATCTCTACTATCTTCCCCGTTTCCGGTACCAACCCATATTTATATGGTTAGTCCGCTTATGTAAATTAGGTGTTCATACAATCAATTTTGAAAAAATAATGTGTCTTTATTTTATATTTTACTTCTTTTGTATTTTAGAATGATTTCAGGTGGATTCTTTATTTCGGCTCTTTCTTCGACGAATTATTAACAATCACTTTGAAATTTGGTCTATTTCTCCGCACCTGTATTTTAGAATGATTTTTATTCATTTCACCTTTTTACACAATTTCATTTTAACATGGATTCTAGCTTATTCTTCGTCTGATTTTCTGTAAATATATTTATGGATTCTTTCAAATATTTCACTTGTATTTTTCCAGTTTCTTTTTTTCTCTTGATTTCCAGGATTCATTGTTTTTAGATGCACTTCCAACTTTCCCTCCTTTTAATTTCTTCATTCATGGAGTCGTCTGCTAATTCATACTTTCATTCAAAATGGCTTCGTGTGGTCCTTGATTTAATTTCTTCTTTTATATCTTACTCTTTATCGTTTTCTTTCCAGTATATAAAACCTTTCTCCAACTACTTTAAGCAGTCTTCTATACTGTACATTATAGGTTTTATTTTCATTTTTTTTTTTTGTTAATTTTATCATTATTATTTATTTGGTCCTTTTCATTTCCAAGCGCTATCGATATAAAATTACAATGCAAAAAACAAACAAAAAAAAACAAAAAAAAAAAAAAAAACGATCCAACACCAAAAAAATTGGTAGACATTGATAAATATCTTCTTTGCAGAAACTTTTACTCTCATTATTTCAGCGCGACATGGCGAAATAAGTAAATGAAAAATGAATAAAAAAAAAAGTATAACGTAAACGGTAAAATTAAGACAGTGTCACGAGGCTACGTTTGAAGTCACGTCTTGACGTGAACTAGAATTAATTCGGCCGGCACTTCAAACAACATTTGATATGTGTATACCGTTTCGATATTGTACGTAACATACTGAAATATCATATAAACGCTTACTAACTGCTGATATGTACACACATAAGCGTTTTGGTGTTTGTACAATATATGTGTGTATGTGTGCGTGCATGAGCTGGTATATGAAATTTATATATGTATTGTTATAAAATGTTTAAAGAAATTGCGCACAGCAGATACAACTCTTTGATAACCTACCTATTGTTTGTTTACAGTAGCCGTTGTGATATATTATTCTTCCATATGATATGATGCTTCCGGGCGTAGGTGATCATGCTTCTCCACAACTTCCTATCCTTTGTAATTCTTATTACTATTTGACATTTTACTATCCATGCGAATACTTATTCAGTCTTTCATTTACAGAAGAGATTTAGGTATTTTTCCATAATTCCTTCTGTTTCACTTGCTTTTAATTTGCCCTGCCACTATTAAATATTCCAAGCATTCATTTCTCATTCTGTGTGCAAAAGATTAATTTTCTTTTTGCGTTCTTTTCTGTTTCCATTTACCTTAAAAGGTTCTCGTTATTCACATGTCCCATGTATGACATTCTTAGCATCCTTCTGTAGTAACCCACCTGTTAACTCAAATATCCTTTTTATCAGCGAAGATATTATTCAGCAGTCGCCTGTAAGTTTAACGCAAGATTTCCTTAATGTAAATTGGAATGGCTCTGCAATGATTACAATTTTTGGTACATTACAGAAAAGTATGTGTTTCCCCTTTTGGGTTAAGACGGGTAAATCTACAATCGAGGACTTCGTTGATGAACGTTCTTTAGTTTGCGCGCAGACATCTAATTAGAACACGTGTTTCAATGCCAATCAATTGTCGGTTAGAGATAAGAATCGCCACGGGCCAATATTCATAAGCAAGACAATATTAAAAAAAAAAACGAAAAAAAATGTGATTATATCTATGGATACTATTACGGTATAATCCATCATTTCTCCTACATGAATGATATCAGATATCGAATCTGCTGGGATATTCATTTTTGACCTGTCCGATAACTGAAAATATGATTAATAGGAAATATTTCGTTGATTAATGTAAGCTTAAATAGCCATTTTCATATTAAAACGTAAGTAAAATACCCAGTGAATATAAGCTACCCTCTGGTTATTTACCTGGCATGTGTTTTGACGAGCTATATTCCTTGCTTCCTCCCCCCACTGGCGTTTGCAAATGAGATCCGCGTACACAAGAGTGAATCATCCTCATTTCCTTCGTATTCCATTAGCAAAGAGGAAGTTCCGCTCGGTCAGATTCTTCCCAAGAACTGCTGCTTTGTGGCACAGACACCTGACAGGATTTTTTTTTCCAATCACTACTACCATGACCCATTCAAGATTAGGATTAACGTTTATCTTTCCTGCATAACCTCATGAGCTTTTCACCTTGCCTTTTCTCACGCTCATACAACAACACATAGTAACAATCTACCTTGAGTGGCTCTTTGGCCTTCCATTATGTGATCTTTAGCATAAAAATATCTTTTCAAACTGCACAATAATTCTCTTTTACTGAAATGGATATATCTAGAAACTGTATACCATATAATTTATTCACTTATAAGTTTGCGAGGAAATCTTAAATTAATTAATTAATTAATTAAACAGAAATATAATTAATTATTTTGAGAATACTGTCATTTCTCTTCACCCTTGGACTAGTAAGATTTCTGGATAATTAGAAAATATTTGTTACCGTTCCCACTGCTGGAATGTTATAGGTGGTGTAACGGATATACATATATTTTCATAATTAATGCAGCAATGCGCAAGGTTTTGCTTTGAGAGATTACTTTGTTTTGGCTTTGAAAATGTGTGTAAGGATCTGATCATCTGGAATGGATATACCGGCTTATTTAATTACAGGTATTTATTAAATGTTTTCATCAAATTATAGTAAATATATACCATTGGCTTATTTTATTATCGTTATTTTCGGTCGTTCTTATCATTTACTTGTTATCATGCCATACAACCAATCAAAATATCTGAGTTAAGTAAACAGTTATCGATCTTATGAAAATGAAACACCGTTCTCTACAACAAATTCATATTTGCAAACAGCTTCTCCAACAATGAAATCGTTTTCATTCAGACAAAAGGAAAATTGATGATCGATTGGAAGAGATGACAATGCATAAACTAAATTGATGTTGGTGACCATATTTTTCAAAGCAAACCAAATACATCTTTAATTAAATGCTAATTGGTTGCTGTATTGATTAGAAAAATAATAGAAAAAGATTTATTTTCGTAAATAAAATCGAGAGAAATGATCATCTTTGAGCCTACCTAATATATCACTTGTATAAATGAGATTATTGTTCAAAATATATTGATGAGCAAAAAGTTCCTTCCATTTTTGCAGTTGGATAATATCAGAATCGTTGAGCTTTAACGACATCCATTTGTAAATACGCTATTAAAGCTTACATTTTTTCAATGTCGTATTTGAGTTATTTATTGAGATTTAAGAAAAAGAAAGAGAAGGGAAGGAAAAGGGAAGAAGAAGGAGGAGAATGAAGTGGAGGAAAAGAATAGAGTACATCAATTTTTTCGAAGGTTATTCTCAGTATCATTTGAAAATGAAAATGAATTTCAAATTTTAATTTAAGATGTAAGTTTCGGTTTTGAAACAGTAATTTCTCTGTCGCGATAGAAACATATTTTTAATATATATATATATATATATATATATATATATATATATATATATATATATATAAAAAGCGGCAAAAGGGAAAAACTATTCTTACCAGAAGCATTTCGTCTTCTGAGGGACTTTATCAAGGCCTGGATAACCTCCTAAGAGGACGAAACGCGTCTGGTAAAATAACTTTTCCTCTTGTCTCTTTTTAGTCATTTCGTTTCTTACACACAATCTGAGAATATCTATAGACACACACACACACATGTGTATATATATATATATATATATATATATATATATATATATATATATATATATATATATATATATATATATAAAGAGAGAAAGAGAAGGAGTGAAAGAGAAAAGTGTGAGAGAGAAAAAGTAAGATAGATAGAAAGAGAGAGAGAGAAAGTGTTACAGAGAAAGAGTGAAAGAGAACGTGAGAGAGAGAAAGAGAGATCAGCGGTCACGAGGATGCGTAATGGGTATATATTTTTCTTTGATTCATAAATTGACTTCCGAGTTTATTACTATTCTCTCTTAGACTGACTTTTAATATTGTTGATATCTGAATGGGTCAAATTAATTTATGTGTACCTCCCGTTCCAATAGAATTGATATTACCATATCTTTGTATCGATCGTAACAAACAAGTTAAAAACTGAGTAAGTAAATAAATTTTTAAACAATAAATACAACGTAAATAAAAGTTAACGTACACGCATTTTTAAGAATGTGTTGAAATTAAGACATGCATTTTCCAAATAATAATTGATACGAAAATTTCTCTCTCTCTCTCTCTCTCTCTCTCTCTCTCTCTCTCTCTCTCTGATTTTTATTTAACCTTTTCAAGGTAGGTCCAGTTCAGGTATTCAAAAGTAATACTAGATACAACAAACATGTAAATATGTTTTGGTTATCAGTATACAAACTGGCTTTTTCAAATGTGTACTCTTCCTGACCAAGGAATCGTACTTGCAGACATCAACATGTAATTTAAAGTTCAAAAGAATTGATATAATAGTTAATCGAAATAAGATATAATGTTGATACGAAGAATTATATTTCATTTAGGAATTACTAAAGAAATTGTTTGACAACATTATCGGTCTGAGAATTCTTCAATTGAAATTGTGTCTTGAACTGGATATTATCTGAATATACTTGTCATAAAAATTTGAAAAGGTATTTTGTATTTTCTGGCCTAAAATTAAGAATATCATTACAAATCTTGCACACGAGACAGAAAGTGCATTAATTTATGAGATGAACAAGATTTTAGAAGAATATAAAAGGTAAACTGTTGCTTCTTAATCCAATTAAGAAATAATATATTTCAAAATATTTCACATCCAGAATCTCAAAATATGAATATTGGAGGCAATGCTACATTAAATGTAAATTAACTTGTTTCATATTTCCTAATGTTTCTGATTTTAACTTTGAAATGCAAGAGATTAGATGTTAATTATCTGTATTTTAAATACACTCACACACGCACACACATATGTATGTATGTATGTATGTATGTATGTATACAAGGTATAATTGCAGAAGTTTTCAAATCGTGTGAAAGTAAAATTTTTTAGATTAAGATTTGAATCATTGTATCTGAAAAATGATTAACGATATCTTACTGATTCGATTTTTCAGCTTACTTGAGTGTGTACATTCTGTGTATGTCTTAGTGTTTGGTAGGGATGTTTTTCATTTCCGATTACGTTTAGCACATTGTGGCTTTGTTCGTAGTTAATATTGTTAAGAGTTGGCTTTTTCTTTTTTATTATTAAAGCTTCCAGTATTTTTAGTCTTTTTTTTACAGGTGGATGCAGTTAATATATTTGTGTTTTCTAGTAGTATGTTTCGAATGGAGTCTGGTAAATTTGTGTGTGTGTTTAAATGGGTTCTAATGGAGCTGTGATCAGATAGGTGTAAATTAAGACGTCTGGATAAGCACGTGGTTGTGTAACCGATGTAATTATTTATGAGCCCGGTTTGATCGGGAACACAGTTCCTTAAGGGGGCATTTGAACTCATAGATAATGTTCGTTCTTTGTAATTTTGACTTAGCTGGTGTGTTGTTATTTTTGAGGATAAGGTTAGCTGTCTTAAATTTTTTATAATATATAATTAATTGGATTTTTTTATTCGGTTCAATTGGAGTAGTTTATTTCTTTATAATATGCTTTAGAGAAGATTCGTCTTGTTTGTAATTAATATGCATTTGGTTTTTGTAATAAATGTGTATGTGATTTTTGGCTGTGTGTTCGCTATCGTTATTACTTGCTTTGGGGAGAAATAGTCTAATTTGATGGTCTATAAGGTAGTTAGGGAAACCGTTGTTGATTAGTGTTTGTTTAACATTATTAAGTTCTTTGAGAAAGAGTAGTCGAGAGGATGAATTCTGGTGTGCTCTATTTAGAAAGTTTTTTTTTTATTACTGCTATTTTCTACCTAAATGGATATTCGCTTTTGAAGTTAAGGTAGCACGGGTTTTTGCTGGTGGGTTTTTTGCATAATGATGTAATGAAAGTGTTATTGCTGTATTCAACGAGGACATCTAAGAATGGAAGTTTGTTTTTTTTTTTTTTGGCTAAGTTCATATGTAAAGTTAAGGACGGAGTTTCTTAAGTGTCTCTATTTCTTTAATGTTATTAGCTAAAAAAAAATATCGTCTACGTAGCGAACATATATTTTCGGTTTGCGGACCTGTGTAAATATCGTATTTTCTACGTAGGACATATAATAATTGGAAAAGCATGGACTGAGTGGATTTCCCATACTAACACCATTAGTTTGGTGTAAATGTTGCCATTATGGTCATAGAATTGAACTTTGGTTGTGCATGCGTGTAGTAATTTTTTTAGGATGGATGGTTTGATGGATGGCGGAGGGATGGAATTATTATTATATACAGAATTGAGGATAATTTCAATAGTTTGGTCGACGGGGACGTTTGTAAATAAGTCTTCGACGTCAATGGACGCTATTATACCTTTGTTTGATTTTTTTTTTTTTGTAGTTTTACAAATTTGCAGGAATTCATGGGTGGATGTGATGCTGTAATTTGTAGCTAGGTATGGAGTGATGATATCGTTCAAGAATGTTGATTGTTCGCAGATAAGTGTTGGTATCTGGGAAATAATTGGTCGTAGCGGTATCCTGTTTTTTGGGGTTTTATGTTTCCATATAAATATCCTGGTTGATAATCTCCAATTATTTTTTTAATTTTCAGGGAACCGACTTCCGCGTTGTGAGCTGTTATTAGCTTTTAACGGACCTTTTTAAAGTCTCAGTGGGATTTATTTTCAGATTGGTGAATTTACTTCGCTCATGGTCAAAATTTTTTTTATTTTTGGTGGTAATCGGCTTTATCAAGTATGACGTATGTGTTAGATTTATCAGCTCGTCTGATGACGATGTCGGGGTTGTTTTTAACTCTTTCGCGGCCTTTTTTTTTAGTTTTGGTGTTAAGATATTTCTATGGTTGTTGCAAGGGGTTCGGTTCTTCGGCTTTGAGTAGGTCTTCCAGGCCTGGGTGAACTGCTATGTCGCCACGCGTAGCAAGTTGGGATAGTGATTGTTATAGAATTTCAATTTCGGTTGTCTTAGTGATAGATAAGGTCAAACTTAGGTTGAATGTGACAGTTTGGACCTAAATTTAGAAAAGTTTGATCATCTGGTAATTTATGGTTGGATAAATTTATATATTTGTCTTCACTGTTGGGTAGTAAAATGTTTCCTTGGTATAATTTACAAAGCCTTTTTGTAATTATTTGTCTGTCTCTAAGTTGGTGCTCGCTGATGCTAAAGTTGAGGTGGTAAAATGCTTCATTATATTCCAATGGTCAAGGTGTCTTTTTAGTGTAGTGTTATGTTTGTGTGTTTCGTTCTTTAAATCTTGGATGTCTTTTTGAGCCGATTTTATTTGTCGTAAGGCGAGGTTTTTCCTGAATGTTCTTACACAACCTTTGTCCAGAGAAGAAAGCTCTTGATCGGACACAAGAAAAATAAAGTAAAAAGCTTAACCGTAGAACCTTGTCTGTCGTTTTTAAGGAAACATGCATATATATATATATATATATATATATATATATATATATATATATATATATATATATATATTCCATGATCATTTTCAAATTATTCAAGATGATCTTCATCCTCTCTAACCTTCTAACTTTCTGTCATAGAGTACGAATTTGCCTCACGGATTTCATGTACGGTTTCATTTTAAATCTGTTTTCACTCCTGTATTTCACGTGACAAAAGACTTTAGCTCTAAATTGAAATGATTATCCCTCTTTCTTTTATTACTTCCTGATCCAGTTTACCTATCTACTGTACTGTTGCCTCATTTTCACCATTCTCTTGACGTTTCTTGAATTGACATGGAACCTAGTAGGAATACTGGTACGATTACTATAGGCTCGAATGAACTTCATCTTCTCAGCATTGATCATTTGGGAAGAGAGTGAAGTTGACACAAAACAATATTAACTTGTTCTCTTTCTAGCTGAATAATTCATGGGTTTTTCATTGATTCTTACGACCAATGGTGTCAAGATGGCTAAACGTGGAAAAACTAACTGAATTAATTTAGTGGTTTTTAGATATTAAATATTTTGTGGGATAGACTATCATGTTGTTTTATACGATTTGAATAATTTTTCTGTTACCCATATATATATATATATATATATATATATATATATATATATATATATATATATGGTACGCCATCGAGCCCTGGTCGGATCTTCAGATGCAACTGCTGCGACCGTGTATGTCTGTCCCACTTACTTGCAATCGATGTGAACAGACATCTTGATCTTCGTTTTGCGAAGCGAAGCCATGAATTATATATATATATATATTAAGATTTTTTATGTTTATACGTTCTTTTTCTAGATGAAAAATTGTCTTAAAAAACTTTAAAAAATATATATATATGATCGAAATAAAAGTATAAAACTTAATATTACGAGATATATTAAAAAAAACAGGTGAAGCAACCGGTTTCGCTCCCGCTCTTCGGGCTTCAACGGGAGATTTAAAATTAACACAGAAAAGTGTACAATAAAGGAAATTGTGAAAAAAAAAACAATTAGAAAATGGAACTAGATGAACTAATTTTTCTAATTATTATTTTTTTTTTAAATATGTCTCGTAATGTTAATTTTTATACTTTTATTTTGATTATTTTTTATTTGTACCTACAAAATATATTATATATATATATATATATATATATATATATATATATATATATATATATATATGTATATATCTGCTGATGGCTCCTTATTTTTAAGCTTCATGATGAACATACCGGGAGAAAACGCCCTTTATTATGATTATTATTTTTTTTTTTGTTAAAGTGATGTGTTTTTATTTTATATATTAAGAATCACACTGATCTCACAAAATTCATTTCTTGAAATAACAGTTCCAATCAAAAATATTTTTCTTAGTCTTAAAATTACGAAAGTCAATGTATATTTGAAATTATCCCACAACTGGGATACCATCGCCATTTCATTTATTTTTATTTAATTTTATTTTTACTTTTATCTTTCATCTTTATTTTCTCATAGGCACATTTTTATGATTCCAGATATTTTTATACGCTTCATGAAGTTGCTCTGATCACTAGTCGTAACATGTTCTTGTAATAAAATGACATGATGTGTACCTGCAAGTAATTCCACTGGGAATCGCCAAAAACAATACTATGCTTTAGTCTACATGACCTTCCATCTGATTCTTCTTGCTATAGAAGATCTGCAGCGACTATTATGCTTCTTTTGTCAGAAAAAAAAATCACCAATGCAAAAAGACAAAATAACACTGAACCAACGTCAATTAGGGTAGATCGGTTTACCTATCATCCGGTTCACACTCCTCCCCTGTCTTTTGGACAGGAGTAGATTATTACTTATTTCGTGTTAAGTTTGAGTTTTCGGTTGATTCTCAAATCTACATCAAATCTCTCCTTCTAACGTTTCGACCTAAACTCTGAAAATTTATTTACAATTTATTCCTTTCAATAGGAGTAGATAGGTTCGCCCATTATCAGGTTAGCACCTTTTCCCTGTCTTTTGAATAGGTGTAGTTGTTTATCCTTTATTTCCAGTTTCGAAATGGCTTTCCGTTTCTTTCTAAAGTCTACTTCAACGTCTCTGCCTAAACTCTGCAAATTTATTTACTATTTACTTTTTAATTAATTTTTACTTCAGTAGGAGAAGAGAGTTCCGATTATCATCAGGTTTCTAATCGTACCTTGTCATTTGAACAGAAGTAATGTTTAATCCTTTGTTTCCAGCTTAGGATTTAGTTTCCGTTTCCTTCTAAAGACTTCTAATTCCCTTTGCTGTTTGTGACTTAGTGTCATTATCGCCTTCCTTGAAGTGAGTTTAGTTGAAGTTAAAATTGAACTGGGTCATATATATATATATATATATATATATATATATATATATATATATATATATATATATATATATAAGGAAGGAAAAAGAACAGATGGAGTAAAATTCCTCTGTTCGTAGCATTTACTTTCTAAAAGGTGCTCAATGCAAAGTATTTTATGCGACATATATATTTTTTTAATAAGAGATTATAATGAAATTATGTAGAAACCCCTACCCAAAAGATTTCATGTTTCAATTCTAGGATTATACTTCTTCAGGCGATAATTAAATGGTGATTAATTGAGTTTTAAGGAAATTTAAACAAAGTGTTACATTCTTTCGTTTATGTTCCCACCTTTAACTTCCGAAAAAATAGATAACACTTTGTTTCTAAATCCCGTAAATGACAAATATACATATTTTTTTAATAATAAAATATAATATTGCGTTTCGTGATGCGATAACCGCAAAGGTCAATATATACTCAACACTTGAAAGATTGCGTTGTCCATAAAACTCTCAGTCGTGCTACCGGTGAAAGATAATATGTATATATTCTAATATATATATATATATATATATATATATATATATATATATATATATATATATATATATATATATATATATATATATATATATATATATATATGTGTGTGTGTGTGTGTGTGTGTGTGTCCCTCTCTTATATATATATATATATATATATATATATATATATATATATATATATATATATATATGGAGAGGAGAGAGAGAGAGGAGAAAAATAATTCAGTAAAGAGAAAAAATCGGTAACTAACATTATAGAAGTTTGGTCAAATTATTTTGTTCATATATACCGGTAACTTCATGATTCATTCTTTTAAATATTTTCCTCAATGCCTTGTGAATTTCATCTCAGAGATAACGAAGAATTCCAAATTTAATTCCATGTTTTTTGGGTTTTTTTTTTACTATTTGAATATGTTGGAATCTCCGATCAATCATATATACTAGTATCGCTTAACTTAAAGTAAGTGATAATTTACACTTAACGAGCCTCGTATATATACCTGCAGTATATTATTGCCATCCTTACAAATTAGTTGCATTTGCAAAAATATCGATGCTGAATAGTTGATAGACAGGAAAATTAAAGAATTCTTCTAAAAAATAAAGTGTTTTAGATTTACAGTGTATCACTGACATAGGCCAATTACTCATTCTTGTTTTAAGCAGTAACGTTTTATCCTGGTCCCCTAGGCGTTCAAGAAATAATTCACATTTACTCCCACAAAAGGATTTATCTGATAAGTAAATACTGTTTACCTTAAGATCCTCAGATGTCTTCTGGGTCTTATTTCATATCGGATACTCTTGTTAAATCTATTATTTCTGATAGCGGAGGGATAAGGGTAGAACTGCCTTCCGAAATTTTACGTAGAATCCGTTTCTAAAGAAACAGTAATGCCATAAGACTAGCACAATGTTCTTAACTTATTTTACTGAACTGAAAACCTACCGAGTAATATTAATTAGAAACGTCTTAGATTGGTGAACCGCAAGAAATAGCTGAAGAGACTGGTATAAATAAAAGAACCATTTGAAACAAGAGAAAAGAATTGAAGAGATTGAAGATAACCTTGCGAAGATAGTGAGTCAAGTAATGAGAGCTTTCAGGAGTGTTTTCGGCCACCCACAGCGTTTGGGGGTAGGAGGCTAATAGCATTGAAAGAATAGCAGTGAAGAGAGAAAGGTTAGAAGTCATAAAGTTGGGGCAAAAAGACGGGGTAGGTGAAGAAAAAGTCGAGCAACAGGGAAGTGAAAAAAAAAGGGAACGTTGGAATGAGGAAAACATGGGTCTACATTTTACTGTACATTGTCAGAAAGCTTTACCCAGAATTAGGTCACTGTTAATGTTAATGCTATATATCGGCTCGAAAATCAATTCTAAGGAACGTTGGACCTTTTAATTTGCGAAGATGTTTTCTCATTATTCATAACTATTGACTATCTTTAAATACTAAGACACATAAATAAATAGATACATACATATATAATAAATAATAGCTGGCCACTCGCATTCGGTTAACCGATCCCTATTGCAGACACTCATTCAGGGACATTTGTGTTTGTTCGACACCAAAGGAGCCCACCTGTGTATAATGTTTATACTTAGTTACAGTTTCTGGGAGAGAGTCTGTAATCTCGCGTGATCAACAATTTGAACAAGGCCAGCACACTCAAGCACTCGGCTTGTGGATTGTGCTAGGAAGAATTACCCAATTTCACTCACAAGGCTTAGGTCAACCTGATTTTTAGGCTCATTTTGGGATCGACCTCGATCCATTCCAGCGGTTCTTTCAAATTTATCAAAGTGAGATCTGTACCTGGGTCTCGGGGTCAGAAAGCGACGGTCACTCAACCACGCGCCTCTCTCTCTCTCTCTCTCTCTCTCTCTCTATATATATATATATATATATATATATATATATATATATATATACATATATATATATATATACAGAGTGATGGCCTTAGATATTACAAACAGATTGACACTTTAGACATTTTAAAATAGGTACCTCCACTTTTTTAGCATAAATTTTCGATATCTAAGCTTAAAATGAATTTTTTTAAATAAAAAAAAGATTCTTGAAGATTTCATTTTAACTTTAATCGAAAATTTAATAATTAAATTTATTACTTCCATTAAGTAAACAATTCTGGTGTATTTCAGATAGAAACCATATACATTGGAATGTCAAATTTAATTTTGATTTCTTAAATTTTCTTAAAAACGGCCATTTTCTTAATTTTACGAACTTTGTAAACAAACAAAAATTTATCGATTTTAAAAATATTTAAAAAAATTCTGACACGTTATTTTAGTAAAATTAGAAAATTTAAAGATAAATTAATTTAATTTAAAAGAAATATTACTTACTTATAGCATAAAATGTAATTTACAACTAATTATTAACGATTCCTACTGTTCATTTGATAAAAAAAAAATCAAGAATAGCAGTGAAGAGAGAAAGGTTTAACTTTAATAATCCTCCTACCCCAATATAAAACATGCTTAAGAGAAATATGAAATTAACCCCTCTCTATACTCTATCTTGTTTCGTTAACTACAACTATCACCCTCCCTGTTAAATTACAAAAATTACACTAACCATCAATTTCTAATCCCATTTTTTCCTTTCATTTCGTTGTTGGAAGTGTTACCTGATGATCCGAGTCCTTCAAAAGGAATGACTCCGAAATTTTGGTGAAATAAACTATTGTAATGGTACCTTAAAATGGTCTGTTTTTCATTAAATTTTATATATATATATATATATATATATATATATATATATATATATATATATATATATATATTAATTTCGTTCGTTTTCATTTGATGTTAGCACTTTCAACTAAAGTAGGATATCAATTCAAGATATTAAAATTCCAGTGTATCTTATGCTGTTATTTTCTGAGACCAATTATTATTATTATTATTATTATTATTATTATTATTATTATTATTATTGCTGTCGTTGAAGTTATGATCATTTTCGTCCTTCCATTGTATATTACTTTTTTTTTTCGTTTGCTATATATTCCTGAAATTGCGCCAAGCGATTTTAGTGTTATAATTTCACGGAAATTATTCATTTTTTCGGACCGAGAACTATCGCCAGTCATGATGAAGGAATTTCTCCTCATGGAAACATCATGACTTGATAGAATATTGGGCCTCAAATTCACACCTGACCTCATATGGAACATCTACATATGATCTATAGCTAATGATGCAGTTAATATGTTCGGTTTTTTTTACCGCTCCAGTAATTTACCTTTCCACGTGACTTTACATGAGCCAGATCTGACCATAAATGGTGTTCTGTTTTCATATTTGGGCGGTCCTCACGTTTCGGGTGATGAATTATTTTCCACCTTCCAACCTCACTCGCACGGCGAGCTTTTCACTGTTCTATCACTAATTCTAAGAAAAAAATGCTCAGGACGAGTTACATTCCTTTGTTCCGCCAGATCTAACCTTCAAATCTAGAATACGCCATACCACTTTCCCTCTGTATTCCAACGGGGAGAAGTAAGTTCCACTCTAACAGGTTCTTCCCGCAGACCACTGCTTTATGCAACAGATTCCCAAGTGGATGTTTCCCTGATCACTAAAATCTGAAAATTTTCATTAGTGTTAACCGTTATCTTCCTCTCTTGACCGTATAAACTACCTCTTAAAGTAACACTCTACATCGAGTGGCCCGCATGCCTTTTTACAGAGTTAACCTAACTGTAAACATAAAAAAGTGTTAGACTTCTTCTGTCCCTTGTATTTGTTTCACCTGCAACGGCCCTCCAATTCTAAGCTTGATACATATACGCCAACTGACACTGCTGTCAACTCAATATTCTATATTATCCGTATCGCCATCTTAAAATTCAAATACTTCATTATTTTCCTGTCCCTTTTTAATACAAAAAATACATCGCCAGAGACAGCGAAATCAATGAGAAAATAGAGCTTTGTCTTTTTATTATTGGTGGTGTTTTATAAGGTTGTTTCAAGTGTCTAGTCTATATTGATAGTCACGTCTTAGACGATGATTGCATTGGTGATATTTCCCTATATGGCATCTGTTCAAATTTGTGATATATGTCCCGTGTTTTAATGTTTTAAGAAATAACCAATATTCTTAGATACTATTGTTAGCCCAAAGTATTTTCACAGAAATGTACACAATTTAAAAAAAACAAAAACAAAAACAAACTATAAACAAAACAACAAGCAATGAAATTTCCAACAGAAATAAATGAACGATACTCTACTTCGTTATAAATTTAAATACCCTCACCAATAGGACATAAAGAGAAGAATTAAAACCATTTGAATGGCGGAAGAAGTTATGGATTTTGCTTATTACACCGTTTCGGACGCATAGTAAAAAGTGTTTGATTTTTAAGCCACGTCTTTTATTTTTGTAGTATCCCCTTTGGAAAGAAGATATTATTATTATTATTATTATTATTATTATTATTATTATTATTATTATTAGTCATGATCAATATCCTTCCCGTACCAAGCAAGCTAATATAGATAAACTCCGTACACATCAGTCGATACGTAGTTCAGTGTTTAATCTGAAACCGAAGATTTTATTCTTGCTTCACAAGATCATTGATTGCTAAGTAGAAATTACCATGCACATAGACTGAACAATTGTGTTAGCTAAAAGTGCAGATTGTGTGATAAATATCCAGAAAGAAGTGACTATTTAGTATCATAATGCATGGTATTAGCATCCGCTAAACTTGGCATGACAGAGTGAGATAAAATTTGCATTAGAAAATCTGCAACATTTACGGAAAGGAAACTGCAAGAAATTGGTATGAACACAAATCCAGAGCCGGTTACAGAGATTTTGGACCTGTAACAATTTTATAAGATTTTTACAATACACACAGAGAGAAGAATCAAAGTTAATCTCCCAGACATTGTGATCAAAGACAGAAAAACAAAATGTAACGTCTTATTGACATGGCAGATCTTGCAGACTGTAATGTATCGTTGAAGTTTCATTTTTGAGCCTTTCGATTGATTGGAAAAGATACCGATAGACGCATTGAAAGGATTCCTGGTATCCTAAGCCTTAAATAAATAAAATAAAAAATTGTACTCACAAGTACAACTCACGCCTTATGAAAGGCTTTATCTATGTAAAATGTCTGTGGTCTTAGGGATTTTTCTCCTCAAATAATTCTCACTGAGAAATGCCATGATATTATTTCTGGCCTTAGGCCACTGGTTGGGATCCGGAAGGAAATGAGTTTACACCAAAAATCAAAGGAACAATAATAATAATAATAATAATAATAATAATAATAATAATAATAGCCAGATACTCATTTTCGATTAAACACGTATACTCGAGCGTCTAGCGAATCCCTTACTGCAGACCCCAGGTACATTTTTGTTTGTTCAACATCCACACAGACCACCTGTTGTTTATACTGCAACTATGTACCGTGAACCTTAGTTACAGAGAGCGCGCATAATGTGGTATGATCATCAGGCTAATACGCTGGAACCATCGTTCACGATGATTTATCATTTCTTGCTTGAACAGTTCCATCCAGTCAATTTCTCTCAAGAGCCTTGCGTCAAGCCGTAGAATGATTTTCAGCCACTTACCTGTGGTTCCCTAACTTGGGATCGCGCCTCCATATCGATCACATCAAGGTTACTTTCCTAACAAATCACGCTAAAGTAAATTTCGAACACGGGTTTCATTGCCAGAAATCAAAGGTTCCAACCATTCGACCACATACTTGCTATTCATAATTTACAAGCTCATTTTTTTCTTTTACTAAATTCTCCTTTCAAAAGAAAATTTAAAATACTTATCAATAATTTTGTTCGCTTCGTTCTGAAAACATTTTACTAGCCGTTACTTGTTAGTCCTAATTCAAGGTATCTTCCAATTTGTATATCAGTTAAGTCAATGTATTTTGTTTTTGAACTTTGCTAATTATTTGAACGCTTTTTTCTAAATCTGTCTATAACATTCATGGTTAATATATAGAAAACAAATATGGTATAACAGTTTTTATTCTTCAACGAAACAGATTTTAACGATAGGCATGTAGAATAACAAAATTGTCTAGACTTATTTAATGCAACGGTCTGTTTGAAAATGTTTTTTTTCTAAATTCTTTTAAGAAATTAAGTCATACTAATAAATTTTCATTCATCATTCATATCAATTCAGTGTTTTTATTTCCCTTGGAAATATGATTAGTGGCATGAATGTTAAATCTACTTTTGATTGGATGAGAAACCTGACGTTTCTGTCCGAATTTATCTTAATTGAATCGTACATATTTTAATTTAACAGATCACTTTCACTTAATCGAATATGTTAGAGATTGAAATATATTTCGGAGCAAGAGGTTCCATCTCAGTTTTGACAGCTGAATTGTTTAATCCCTGTAGATAGATTCACAGCCAACCAACACAGTTGTTGTTAAATGTATTTCTTATATTTCTGAATTTCGGTTATAAAGAAACGGACTCAATAAACATAGACTGATAACCTAAATTTTCAAGAAGATCTCGAAAGATAATCTACCTGTTGATGTCTAATCTCTGTGATTTTGTTGTTGTTTTGTGTTATTTTTGTGGTTTGTTGTTTTGCTTTTTTGTTTTTTAAATTTATCTATCCGAATGTCTTAACTGTTTAATTCTGCTTAAACGGGAGCGTGAAAAAATAGCAAATTAAATTGGTCAATGTTTACTGCTTATGTCAACTGCTGTCGAAATTTGTTGATAGGTTCTCGCCGAATTTGCTATCAGGAAATAGCAGAGATTTTAATCAAATTGACAAATTTGTGTTGAGTGAGGTAAAAGGCCAGCAATACGTGATTGAATATGGCTGCGAACAATCATTCGACTTAAGGAATGCACAAGTATCTTAGTCAGAAACATGTTATATTTTTTTTAAACAAATATATTCAGTTGAATTCAGCAAATGTCCAAATCAGTTCGCTAAATGGAACTAAGAAAGAGGGTGTAGCGTCAGCTCTTCTTTTGAGAAGAATGTATGTATGTATTTACCTTTCAAATCATTATTTGAGATGTCGGCTTTATTTTGACACGAATATTGCTAGATACGCACTTAACACACAAACAGCACATAGGCTTCAATCTCCGTAAAGATGTTCCTCAGAGGCAAAAAGAAAATGAATTTGATTAAGAAAGGTTTCTTAAAAATTCTCTGCCGGACACACTTCGCAAAATCTAATTAAATGACCTAATATCATTTTTTGAATATATTTTTGCCAAAACTTACTAGCCAGATTGAGAACTATTCAGCAAACTGTTTTGTTATTTTAAACAATGTAAAAAAAGACAATTTTGTCAGAAATATTCTCCTTATTTATATTTTGATTTTTTCTGACCGATTTTATATTTTAATTCTGATAATTTGAAAATATTATAATTTTCCCCTACACAAAATAAGCTCAAGTTCGTATATGAATTTTTAAATTAATTTTTATTAATGGTTTCTTAATCAATGGTATCATGTAGTGATTCGTAGATAGAATGTATTTATATTTTCAATACTTTGAAATATCTGAGATTATCATCAATTTTCTACTCCATATTTTAAAAGGTTTACTAACGTTACAGTAGTGTTCGTCAGATGTCCCAATATGTTGTCCTCTTGTCAATGCTCTATTAGATTGTTTCAAAGTGGCCAATATTATAATTAGTAATAGAAATGGTGATCGGTGTAGGAAAAGCAGGCATTCTTTATTAGTATCAAAGAATTTATTGCCGATTGAATTTAATTCTTAATTATCCAAATTTACAATAGCATAAATTTAAATTCAATTTGTGAATTCCCTGAACAAATGTAAACAGTTTCTACCATATATTCTGGCAGAATGGTGATTAGGTGATATAGTGGAGTTAGATTTTTTTTATTAATACCTAATTGTTGTTGATTCCATGACAAATACAATAATAATAACGATAAAAGCAAGATAACTATAAGTTGTAATTTATATTATGTATTACTGTTGGTCTAGAAAAACGCTTGTCATGGTTGGATTTCCGTTAATCCCTTCGCCCAACTCGTTCAAACTCTTCATCTCTGTTGAGAATGGACGGTAATTTTTTCTCGAGATTTTACAAGCCTGTAACCGTATACCTTGGTTACCTATCGATGAAAAATTACAAAATATATCGCTTATTGCTCATCAAATAGATATTACATAGAAACCTCCACAATATCTAACCTAATCCAATTGTTTCGTCTACTCTACTGCCATTTGATATTGTTTGATTGTTTTCATTTCGGTTTAATCTGATCAGTCTCTAACTTTGAAATTAAACATTTTCAAGACAAAATTCAGTTTAATACATTGGCTGTTTGCAAGACCAGGCAATAGACAAGCACAAAAGCATGGAAACTTGGAGAGCCATTCGGAAATATTTTGCGATGTCCTTCGATCCCGGAATGTCTCAGTATATTTTCAGCAACATCATATATCATTCGAGACATCAATTTTTTTAAAAGGTAGCTATTATTATTCTTACCGTTATTCTAAATTAGAAGACATCCCACTGCACGCATTGGACGTGTGCCTAGCGTTATTAATGGTGAAGTCACGAACAAAGCACTTATAATTATTGTCGTTTCTTTCCAATTAATACTGGTCAGCAGGCCTATTAATTATCGTAAACAGAGTCGGGAGAAAATCCTAATTTAAAAACTTTTGATAATTATATTTCGAATGGCAGGAGATCAAAGTGTAGTCTTATAAGCAAAGGAAAATTAAAAAAAGAAACATTCTAGCATAAAATAGGCTGACACAAGGACTTACATGCAGAGGATCGAGTAAGGATCAAACTCGGTATATTAGTGTAAAATCTTACAATCGACACTTGCATAGCGCAAGTTTAAGTAAACGTATATTTTTGAAAGAAGCTATTTTTATTAGCATAGTAACCGTATAAATGTCTGAATTATTATATCGCATTGCTAGTTATTATGTTTGTCGTTGTAATGATTTTTTTTCTTTATTTTTTTCGGTTGTTCTCATAATTTTGTTAGTGAAATAAATGCTAGAAGCCGAAAAAAAAAGAAACATCTAAGAGCAGGGAATATATTCCATCTAACCGGTAATAGTTATAAATGAATCTGAATTTATGTCTAGGATGAAAGTGTGTGTACGAACTGTATATAATCAAAAGATCACTCTCTGGTGAAGGAAAAAAGTGACGTCATTTTGTTTCGCCCAGTGTATAGACAACAAATCCCGCCCCAAAACACACCAAACAAAAAAAAAAGCAACACTGCTGTCAATATAGGCTTTCAACAGTCTGAAAGAAAATGATATGTAGCATTTAAGATACAATTTGATCCAAGCAATTGACTTGGAAGCTACGGTATTTTTCATTGGTTTGCTATTACTTTGTATGGATTAGTCAACACGACCGAAGAAGATTAGGCGAAGTATTGTATGAATTGCCTTGAGAATTCAAGTCTGTTTACTGGAACTGTCGTAGTGTTCACTTCTCTCGCTTTCTTTCTATCTCATTCTCTTTTACCATCTGTCATTTGATCAATCATTGGCAGCCACTTCATATCGGCGAAGAACTTTGTCGAACTTCCAATTCACATCTCATTATCTTTCACAATATGTGGAGCCATTGCGCTTTTTGTTAGTTTATTCTTTCTGTTATTCTTTCAATATCTCTCTTAGCATAACATTATCTATCTATCTATCTATCTATCTATCTATCTATCTATCTAGATAGATAGATAGATAGATAGATAGATAGATAGATAGATAGATACATAGATAGATAGATAGGAAAAGAATTAAATAATTAAATACAATACCTCAACAACAAGAAAAATAATATGAACATAGAATAATATTTATATCTTAGTATAAATCGATAGACAGAAGAAAAATATATGCAAAAAATATTGAGATAACTGTATAAAAAAATCTACTTCTTCTCTATAATGCCAGCTGTTCACTAACCGTTGACTGAACTAATTTTGACTAGCAAAATGTGTGGAAAAATTACCCCCCCCAAAAAAAAAAATAACTCCCTCTTTTACATGAGATGTCGGACCGTGAAGTGAAACGTACCATGTAATCATTAAATATCAGGTAAATATCTCCACTTGACAATGGATATGTTTGTCTTTGTAAAAGAAGTCGTTTGTCTCGCCCGTTAACAGAGCTCTCTAGTATTTGCAGTTTTTCAAGAAGACAAACTATTTTCCTCTGTAAACCAACGGAATCATCTCTGCCTTGAGACAATGTGTCATATCGAATTCTTCGGGACAGGAATAAGTGCATTGTTTAAAAATAATGTATATTTTGACGTGGAATTATGCCATCAATGATGTTTGGCTATATTTCGAAGTTCAAAGTTTTAATGAGCTCGTTAATTGTCATCGAACATCTTCGTTCGCGTTCGTCTAGATTCTGTTACTAAGACATTATTTTCTGATGACTTATCTGCAGACTAAATGACAGTACGATGTCGTAATCTGTTCCACGACCTATTTTCTCATTACGTGTCCCTCAAAACTTTAACTGTTTTCTCTGTCGTTAAGTATAAGTCTCCTTTTTGTTGCCACTATCTCTAGAACTGCGCAGTTTTTCACATATTCGGTCCATGGTATTCTTAGTATCCTTCGGTTTTTCAGAATTGTCCGTGTTTTTCAGATGCAGTCCATTTCTTTTTAGAATTATGTTTCCCAGTAATTCCTACGTTGTATTTTGTATTTTTTTTAACAATTTTCAGACCTTTTGAGTCATATTTTACCATGGGACAATATTACTTTTTATTTAAACTTTGTAACTTAAACGAATTTTTATTTTTTCAGTTAAGAAAACATTGTACATGAAAGAAAGCGATAGATATTGCCTATTGCCAAAAAAATAAAAATAAAAATAAAACAAAAACTTCAAAAGCGAAAATGAAAACATGTTGCTCGGTTATAAGAAATCTGAAGATATGCTTGTAAAATTAATTATTTATTTTCACTGCCGATGAAGATAATTACTTCAGTGTACAGGAAGTTATGTCCATAAGATTAAATATTTTTCTCTCTCTTTTTGATAAGCTTACTTCAAGTTGTTGTCTTTGGCAGAACAGCTGATTTAAATGTGAAAGTTACAGAATATTTTATTACTGAATGTTTCTCGTTAATTTAACAATTTAAATATTTTTTTTTATAATGCATATATTATGTTTCTGGTTCAATCGCAAGTTCATGCAATTGAAATTAATATCGTCATGCAAATTTGTTATGCTTTTATTGTTTCATTGTTATGATTCCTACGTACTTTTATCTTTAGTGATAAATTCTTACTGAATATAACAAGTCTGCGATTGAACGTTTGTTTTCTTGAAAATAATCGGCAATGTTACTTCAAAGAGAGGAATGGTGAATTTCTGCTTGATTCATCAATTTGTCGCAGAGAATCAGGAATGAAACTTAGATTAAGCGGAAAGGTTAGTTTCGAATCAAACTTTGCAAATTAGATTCTGAGACACAGGAAAAGCTTAATATGAACAGATTCATTCGATAAAAGAGACAGCGTGATGAATGCAAAAGTTGGCACAAAGTTTTTTCATAAAAGAAAAAAATCGATATTCGACGAGGTATTCATATTCAAAATGTTTCCAGAATATATACATATTCATGTCTCATGATTAACGCCTGGCAATGTACTTCCTTCAAATATTCTATAGCATTTCCTAGCATGCGAAGAAAAAAAAAGAAACTCAATATATTTTTAAATTATCATGACAATCATTTATATATTTACTAGAGATAGATGTCTGCACAATCGCACACGGACATATATATATATATATATATATATATATATATATATATATATATATATTATATATATATATATATATATATATATATATAGATAGAGTATATTTATAAATATAATATCAGAGATGAAGTCTATTAAATATAAAAGTTAACACTCAGAGGCGGCAGACTGTTCCATGCTAAACGCAATCATCATGATACGCGTTGCCTGATGATTGTATGAAACAGGCTGTCGTTTATGAATGTTGATTTCAGTGTTCACTTATATATATATATATTAAGACATTTTTTTATGCTTATACTTTTTTTTCATAGATACAAATGTTTAAGTAAATGCTCTGCTTATAATAAAGAGTATTAACGACATTTAATGAATGTCCGAGAAATTTTCATAGAAAATATTCGACCTCCGACAGGAATCGAACCTGTATCCTATACGCAACTGTCATATAGCCTGACGTGCCTTAACCGATTGAGCCACAGAGAATCGTTCGGTTGGCAAGGTCGTTTTTACTGCGTTTAAACTACAATCTTCCATGATTCTCTCACATTCATTCATATCTGCTCAATGCGTATCCAAATGTAAACAAATGACGTCACACATTATGAAGTCTGGCAATTATTTTAAGACCTTTTTCTGTTTATACATTCTTTTTATGGATACAAATATTTAAGTAAATGCTCTGTTTATAATAATGTGTGATTTAATTCGTTTACATTTGGATACGCATCGAGCAGATATGAATGTACGAGAGAAAATCATGAAGAATTGTAGTTTAAAAACAGTAAAATCGACCTTGCTAACCAAGACGCTCATAAAATCGGTAAAAGCATGTCAGGCTATATGATGGTTCAGTACAGGATACGGGATCGATTCCTGTCGGAGAACGCATATTTTCTATGAAAATTTCTCGGATATTCAGGCCAGTAAATGTCATTAATACTGTCTATTATAAACATAGCATTTACTTAAATATTTGTATCTATAAACAGAACTAATAAACATAAAACATGTCTCAAAACAATTGTTGGACTTTGTCCATTTCATAATATATATATATATATATATATATATATATATATATATAATATGGTGTATTTGGGCAGCAATACTTCTTTTATACAAGTTTCATTAAAAACGACTGACAAGTTACTGTGGCTTAGTTTTTATTTAAATTTTCTTGTGTTCTTACAATTTTCTTCTTTACTGAACATAAATTTGCGTTTCGAAGTTCGCTGCCTCTTCTGAATGTTCAAGCGCTTTCAGATATGCCTTTAGTCATTATCAAGGGATATTTTATTTATACTTTAATCTGAATGTATGGATTTATTTTATGTATGTATCTAGAGTTATACAAATTTTTTGAACCTGTTTGGAAAATAAAACTTTTCTATGACTCTGGGCAGATCCGACGTGCCCTAACCGATGAAATAAAATCCATTGCGTTAGAAAATGATTTCTTTATTTACGTTTGGATACGAAACTAAGAAGACATGGAATATTTCATGAAATTTAATATGAGAAGAATTTCACTTACAGGCACGTTTCAGACTTTGCTTGGTACATATATTTTCAGTTTTTCTGTCGACAGTTAGACTTAGGATTTCACTACGTCTTCATGCGTAGGTGTGTGTGTGTGTGAAAATAAAGAAGAGAAGAAGGAGAGAGAAAGAGAGTGATAGTAATTAGTAAATAGATAGATATGAACATTTTCTAATATAAAGATCGATAAATAAATTGACGTACAACACGATTGTCAAGCAAATCGATAGTGATTCACTAAATTTTAGTGAAAGTCAGTAAGATATATTTGCGTAAATATATGGTGTGTTTGCATGAGTGTCAATGTATGTGTCTGCGCTTGTGTGTGTGTGATATAAAAGAAAACGGAATTTAATTATGCGAAAATGAAATTCTTTGAACTTATCTAAAAGCTAATTAGTAACATGTACAAAGGAATAAGAATCAAATTGAAACAAAAACCAAATACTTATAAAATCTAATAAATTTTGTTTAAAAGTATTCATGAGATTAAAACCAAGTAATATATATATATATATATATATATATATATATATATATATATATATATATATATATGTGTGTGTGTGTGTGTGTGTGTGTGTGTGTGTGTAAATAAAAAAGAAACAGTAAGATATATAATCCGGTATATATATATATATATATATATATATATATATATATATATATATATATATATATATATATATGCATTAGACATCCGACAACATTCATTTTTCTCTTACTTAAACCCCTTCCACCCACCTCTCCTAAAATTCTCTCTGTTAAGGTTTAATCTCCCTCCTCCTCATACTTACACTCTCTCTAAATTCTGTTTTTATTTCCGGAGTTGTTTTTTTCTGTTTTCTTTTTGAATTTGTAGGTCTGATGAATTGGATCGTATTTACGATTCCAATGGAATAAATTATGACCATGGAATATTAGTGTTTAAGCCTTTTTATTATATCCTTACTCTGTCCTGGACATTGAGTTCTACCTGGATTCTTCCTCTTGGTATTTTTATTCTGAAAATATACATGTATGGGTATTTATATATTTTGCATATGTATGTATATTTACCACTAATATTATCTATCTATATATATATATATATATACATACATACATACATACATACATATATATATATATATATATATATATATATATATATATATATATATATATATATATATATCGGTGTATACATAGAAGCACATAATGTTTCTCATATGCGAATGTCTTATTTATTTTAAGGAATACACAAAAAATAAATATGTCTGAACCATAAAGAAAACGTTATGGAAAAGATCTGATTCCTTCTTGCGTTTGGAGCCATATTCAGAAAAATATTACCTAAAATTAAAATATTTCTCTCCCTTCATGTACAATTTTACTTCTTACATGTCCATTGATCTTTTACCAGATTTTCTAACTATGAATCAGCCAAACCATTCTTCGGCTTTTGTCCGATGTATAATGAACTTAATTAATATTTTCCTACATATGAATGCTTATACAGCCGGATTTTAATAATTCTGTGGCAAGCAATAACCCGCTTGTAAGATAAAAAGTATTCAGTTGTATACACCGAGGTACCTAAAATGTTTTTTTTGGGTAAAATAATGTGATAGAGAATGAAAGTTAAATACTCGCCTTTAGAAATGATTAGGGCACGTTGATATAAATAAGCTATATTTGTTTCTTACTACAGTGTAACCCGGATAAAAGAGACCCGGATATAAGAGAAACCCGGATATAAGAGAGATTTTATCTGGTCCCAAATTAGAGCCTGTGTTAATGTATATAAAATAGACCCAACCCGGATATAAGAGAAACCCGGATATAAGAGAGATTTTCTCTGGTCCCAAATTAGAGCCTGTGTTAATGTATATAAAATAGACCATACCCGAATATAAGAGAAACCCGGATATAAGAGACTTCTTCTCCGGTCCCGACAACTCTCATATATCCGGGTTACACTGTATATCATTGCTATATTTCCTTTCATATTGGGTATTTCTTATCTGTCTATTTTTATGAGATGAAGTATTGTAACTATTTACACTATTTATATTTTTCAGACTATTGTCCTCATTAATATTGTCATATTCATGAAGTTTCATCCGTTATATTCTCCGGCTTTCTTCAGGTGTTATATATTATAATTTTTGAATCGAACCCTTTATTTCATCCCCGGGGGTAGATTGTTCTAGTTACCACGCCTTTTCTGGATATCTCAGTCTCAGTTATTTGCCTATAGTAACTCAACTCTCCAAGTTTTTGTCCATCTTTGCTAGGACAAGGTATTGTAATCACAACTCTTTGGGTCAAGACGATAGATTACTTCAACCAGGCCTTTTATCCACTGGGTAATGAGTCGATATGACGATAAAGATGACGATAATAGCCTAAACAATCAAAAAATAGGAGAAAAATAATATAAGAAAGGCCAATTGTTTCTTTTTTCCTTCATTTTTTATTTTTCATCAGGTTTCTTTTTCCTTCGATTTAAATTATTTGTCTTCTTTTTCATTTACATTATTTTTTTTCAGTTTAGCTTTGATTTTCTTTTGTACACTTTCATTCTTTCTTTCATATTTTGCCTTCTCTTACTTTCTTTCTCTCTTTCATTTTCTCTTCTTTCTCTTCCCTTTGCTTAGGTTTTTTGTTATCTTTCTGAGTCTTTCTTTTTTTTTCTTTCTTTTTTTTTCATCAAATTTCCAGTTCTGGATGACGTTCATTCATTTTCATCTTATGTTTTCTTTTTCTTTTATTTTATCCTGACATTTCCCTTCCTTTATTCTTGTTGTCTTTCTTCGTTATATTTCATTGCTTATGTCTCTTTCTGTTTTCCTTCCCCTTCTTTTTCCCTTTAATTCATCATTTATGTAATACTGTTATTTTGTATTAATTATTTGTAGTGTTTTAGTGGCATTATATATCATTTCCAATATAACTATGCAATATATGTGGTACTATTTAATATATATTTAAATATGCATAATGCCCGACGCCGACACTAGCAATCATTAGATATAATTAAAGTGGCCGTTAGAGGGTTGAAATTTCTGGGTCTTTCGTACTGTCGGTGTGGGCTATTATATATATGTATCAATATATATATATATATATATATATATATATATATATATATATATATATATGCATGTTTCATTCAAAAGGACAGACAAGGTACTACGGTTAAGCTTTTTATTTAATTTTTCCTGTGTTCGCACAAGAGCTTTCCTTTTTCGACACAGAGTGTGTAGAAACTGTACAAATGTCTATAATTCCAAACGCTTTCGGCTACACTTTTAGCCATTGTCAAGGATGATTTTATTATTTTTCAGTTTGATTGAGTGTGTGCGTTATGTGTATGTTTGAAGTGTGTTATAGAGATGTTTTATTTTCCGAACACGGTTAGCACATTGTGGCCTTGTTCGTAGTTAATATTGTTAAGAGTTGGCTTTTATTATTAGGACTTCCATTATTTTTAATCTTTTTTTACAGATGGATGAGGTTATTAAGTTTGTTTCCTACTAGTATGTTTCGAATGGAGTCTGGTAGGTTTGTGCTTGTGTTCATTTCAAAGAATTCTCAGCATCCTTATGTAAAACCAATTGTCTTTTGCTTCAAATTTCTTATTCATCTGTAATGAGATTGCTCAACATTCATAGCCATTTAAGTTTAACGATATTACATATTTCGATACACTTTATTATATTTCATTGCTTATGACTCTTTCAGTTTTCCTTGCCATTCTTTTTCCCTCAAATTCATTGTTTATGTAATACCGTTATTTTGTATTAATTACGGAGGGTTTTATTGATATACTGAAGATGGAAGCTTTCAGTAGAAACAGGCAGAAAGTTCGCACATATGAGAAATTGACTCAAGATATTTTAAATAAACTTTATTCAGAAATTAAATACCCTCTGTTTATGTAAATTTGTTTTAATTTTCATTTATCTTGAGAAATTAATCATATTATTATAAACGAATCAAACCTAAACTTCTATGGCTGTAAAACATTTTCACAAAAGAGGATGAAAAGAAAAATAGAAAGAGAAAGAGATAAAACAACAAATCAAAATAAAATAAACATCCTTACACTCTAATTCATCTTAAGAGTATGATAATGATCACAAAATAGATAAACGTACGAAGCTTCGGTTTATCCGTGGTGCAAGTTTAGTTTCAAACTTAAGGAGGTGAATTCTAGTAATTTATGAAATGTTTACAGAAACATTACCCGGCACTCAAAAGCGTGGCTTTCAGAATAACCTTTTTTGACAAATAAGCGGAGCTAAGAAGAAACTTGTTTAATAGGTCAATCCCAAATGCACTACAAAAACCCAACTAAATTTTTGTTCTGTTTGTGTGGTCGAGATAAAAGACAAGTATAGAATTCAGTCTTTGATATTATCAAAATAAGGAACAGGACAGAGATAAAAAAAAAAAAAACTGGTTGAAACCAAATTTGGAAAACAGAACTTCAAGTAAGCATTAACATTCCAAAAAATTTTAAGATAATTTTAACAGTTAACATGATCTTCTTATAGAAACGGCTAACATTTTCGTATCTTTTAAATACACCCCCCCACACACGCACATACTGTAATATTTAATTCTTACATATTCAAGATGTTACTGAAAGTTGCGTCAAGGAAAGTTAAAAGGCCATTAACTCGGTCTCTAAAGAAACATCTTAAGACCACGGGCTCCATGAAAGACAAACTTTAATGAAATGATTGTTAAATATATATAGTTTCAAAACATATAATAGAGAACTGAAAGGCAGAAATATAAATATTTTAATGAAAGATTATTCTGTAATATAATTTGATCATTTTAATCATGAAATAATAATACAAAATAAAATTGGCGCTCATTTGAAAATGCACTGTTAATAATCTATGCTTCAATTGCCAAATTAATTCTGTTGCTATAGAATGCCGAAGAGTGCACATCCTACACATAACCCACCAAAATATTGCCATGCCCCACCGAATCATTGAATCATTGATATATATATATATATATATATATATATATATATATATATATATATGTGTGTGTGTGTGTGTGTGTGTGTACAGTGTAAACCGGATATAAGAGAGTTGTCGGGACCGGAGAAGAAGTCTCTTATATCCGGGTTTCTCTTATATTCGGGTTTGGTCTTTTTTATATACATTAACACAGGCTCTAATTTGGAACCAGAGAAAATCTCTTTTATATCCGGGGTTCTC
The DNA here is from genome assembly GCA_903632075.3 of Acanthosepion pharaonis. Lineage (NCBI taxonomy): Eukaryota > Metazoa > Mollusca > Cephalopoda > Sepiida > Sepiidae > Acanthosepion > Acanthosepion pharaonis. Next base: position 3,980,280 of record CAHIKZ030002224.1, on the reverse strand, counting down.
TTATATACGGGTCTCTTATTTCCGGGTTACACTGTATATATGAGGTTTATTTCGGCTTCAACAAATTTCTCAACATGTTTTGTTAAAATATATGGACTAACATTGTTTTCTTAAATTATTCAAATTTCCGTATAAGCTGTCTTTTGTTATTCGTAAATGTTCCAAAATTCATATTAATATTTATTTAATATGAGTTTTTATCTTCGAATGTCGCTACATTTGTTTAAAAAAGATTGTTCTTTGTGTATGCAGCTGCTTTTTATTTTCACCTTTGATGCAATTAATTTCGAGTCAATGAAGGTAACGTCATATAAACGATCGAACTTAAATCTTTATTCGCAATATATATATATATATATATATATATATATATATATATATATATATATATATATATATATATATATATATATATATATATATATATATATATATATATAAAAGAGGAGGTATTCGATAGCGGCTTGGATTGAGGAATCGGAGAGCCGAGTTCGAATTCCAGTCGAATGCATTACACTTATGTGCTAATACTCTTTGGAAAGGTGTGAATCCTCGTTCTTCTCCCTCTAGCTATGTGTAGCTAGCAGGACAGACTGGGTTCTATAGCATTGGATGGCAACTTGTCTAAGAGAAGGACAACTCTTAAATCAAGTGGAGCCCCTAAGACGGATGGACGGCACTTTCTGCTAACTTCCGGCATTTCCTGTAGCCGTGCTGGTACCAATCTCTATTGATTTATCCTCTGCTTCGGACTCTGCTAGCAAGGGCGAGTGGGGGAGGGGGAATATAGTTCTCTATATATCCCGCTACTCCATCAACGACGACAATATATATAAAGTTTTGTACAGCTGGAATAAAATTTCTATATCCAAAAACATTATTATCAATCTTTCCCGCATAAGGTAAAGCCTGTTTGTAAAAACAGTTTTATTTTACTCACACACACACACACACACACACACACACACACACACACACACACATATATATATATATATATATATATATATATATATATTGTGATTCGTCCGTGTATTGTTTGATATATTGAAATGTAATTGCCATCTTTCGTATTGGGTTATGTAAGTCGAAAGCTTAGATAGGATTTAAACATGTATCAATATGGTGATTTACTTTCGTCTTTTAATAATAATGTGATTAAACTTATTAGACAATACGAAAAGAACTTAAAAATAAATAGACAAACCTTGTCTATATTATTTACTGAAACATGAGTCAATATATATATATATATATATATATATATATATATATGTATATATATATATATATATATATATATATATATATATATATATATATATATATATATATATATATATATATATATATATATATATATATCCATCATCCACGTACTAGGTTGTTTCGCTGTATTACAGCTCATCAATGCTGTTAGACATCCAATTTTCTTCAAGCCAGGATGGAAACCCCACCGATTTGGCATCAGTCGGAATTTCCACCTCTGAGGTATCAGCGCACGGCAGAGGTTAATAGATATTCTAGCGTATAATTTTTATGAATGTAAACAAACGCCAGCGCTGAATTCATTTTAATGAAGAACGTTGCGTTAGCGGTGATTTACCCTCTTTCTGAAAAATGAACTAAATCTTAAAGTTGATTTCCCCAATATAGTGAGAAAACATATCCGATTCAAACCCAACCAAGCGGCACATTTTAAGATATCCGATTGCTCTGGACTTTAGATCACTGAATACATCAGACAACTGAAAATAATGTTTTTTTTTTTTTTTTGTTGTTTAAACATTTCACCCAAAGCAAGGCTGGAAGCCACTAGTACGCAAGGGGTAACATAAGATTTGGAGTGAGAGCAGATAGGAGTGATAGAGGAAAGGATGAAGAGAAGGATAGGCAACTGGAGATGTCTATTGAAATTACATTTGAATAGTTAGAGATTATAGCTATCAGGAAAACATGAAAAGGGAAGAGAGTTCCACAGGCGATAGGTGCGAGATATGAAGCCATTGGAGTAGAAGAGACGGCTACATTTAACAGTTTCGACAGTGCAAGGGTGGGAGCGAGATGCCAGCCTAGTAGAATGCTTAAATTCATGAAGTCTGGGAACCAGCAAAAGCAGCTCATCGGAGCAGTTACCATGAAAGTATTTGTATAAAAGACAGAGAGACGCGACGGCACGTCTGTGAGAAATCGACTGCAGACGTGATGCCAGATCAGAGCCAATTGCCTTGCATATCCGTCTCTGGAGCCTATCAAGAACCCCGAGGCAAACAGAAGGGGCCCCAGACCATATATGACAGCAATACTCCATGCAGGGCGAATGATTGATTTGTAGATTTGAAGGATCGATTCCGGGGAGAAAAATTTCCTGGCGCGGCACAGGGAGCCAACTTTCCTTGCGGTGGACGAAGCAATTGACTCAATGTATTTGTTACATCTTAGGTCAGAAGACAATGCAAGACCGAGCAGCCGCAGAGATGTGCTCTCGTGAATTTGAGCGTCAGACATTCTAATGGCGGGGGGGGGAGGGAAGGATATCTGTGGTGATTAATAGAGAGCATTTTTGTTTTGAGGCGTTAAAGTTAACCAGTCAATTCCTGCCCAAAGTTCATAATCAATCTCAAAGATTGTGAAACACTTGTCTCCTCTCAAGTTTCTCATAATCGCATTTAAAGTTATGCATGCAGATTTCATACGGTAAATCATCAGGCATAGATGGAATAACATCTCGAGTTTTCAATTTGTCTTTTTAGGTGAGATGATTTCATCTACACAATGGTAAGATTGAGTTTGGAGGAGAGGGTGAAAATTATCGAAATATCACAAAGAATGAGACAACGTGATATCATTAGGAGTTTTGAATATCAAAGCATTCTGTCCAAATTACCCAGAAGAATCATGTTGATGTTGGAAGCATTTTGCACATGAAAAAGACTGATAGACCTACAAAATTAACCAAAAGACATCAAAGAAATCGCAATTACGGCAGTATGAGAAATACTACGTAAAGTTACTCGAAATGGATGCATTGCAGCAAAAAATTTATCATTAACAGAAAACAACGAAATGTTATATATTTCCATCGGTAATATTCGACGTTAACTGTATAGGTGCATGCCTTATTTTTAGTATCAAGAATCGTAGTTATATATTTCCACCCAGATTTAGTTCAAGCGAACACGATAAATTGCGTATTGTTTGTTTTATTTCTCGCCTCATCGATTCATTTATATGGCTCGCCACTTCATACGTATATATATATATATATATATATATATATATATATATATTATATATATTTGTATATTTGGGCAGCAATCCATCATGTATACAAGTTTCATTAAAAACTACTCAAAAGGTATTGTGATTAAGCAGTGTATTTATTTTTTCTTCTTTCGTCCAAGTATTTTCTTTTTAGGGAATAAAATGTTTGAGATCTTTCCAGTATTCTATATATCTAAGCGCTTTCGGATATTACACATTATCAAGGATATTTTCATTTAATTTCTAAATTAATATGTAGATTATTATATATATATATATATATATATATATATATATATATATATATATATATATAATGAGGGAATGATTTTCAAAACCCGTCAGAACGTTATGGGCGTATTCATAGTTGATATTATTGAGTGTTGACATCTTCTTTTTTTTTTACTGCTTCAATTATTTTTGCCGTGTTTTACATGTGGATGACGATGTTATGGTCATATTTTCCACAAGGTTGTTTCGGGTGCTGTATGACGTCTTTGAGTATTTGGTTAAATGATTTCTAATTGAGCTAAGTTCATAGACATGTGACATGAGTGTTCTTGATAAGCATGTAGTGGTATGTCCAATAAAATTATTCATGTTGATCCGGAACGCAATGTCTTAAGGGGCGCGCGCACACACACACACACACACACACACACACATACACACACACATACATGAATATATATATATATATATATATATATATATATATATCAAAATGAAGATTGAAGTCAACACTCACAGGCGACAGACTGTTTCATGCATATATATATATATATATATATATATGTATGCATGTATGTATCCATATTCCGACAGAAATATTACAAGATTTTTTTATTGTATCATGTTCGTCTATGGTTTGGTTTATGTGCATTAAAAATGATGAGACGTTTGAAAATTTAAAAAAAACATCAGAGGGTCCGCGTACTAAATTCGGTGAAAGAAGACACAAAGAAATGGAAAATTCATAAAGGTAGATCAAACTTATATATCGAAGAAGCGAATATTGAATAAAAATTTAATAAATATTAAATAACTAAGTTTGAATTCATGACAAATTCTTCTTCTTGTTTGTGGCATATCCGAAGGACGTGGGCGATCATGTCAACACCACAACATCCTTTTCTATAACTCTTAATATTATGTGTATTTTGCTATTTCTTTAATCTCTATTCTGCCAACCATTTAAACAAACTCGTTATTTAGGCTATGCGCCGTTTTCCTCAGTCCTTGAGTATTTGTTGTATGTCAACTTTTTAAGCCTTCTTTCCTCATGATGTGGCCTAGAAATTTCAACTGTTACTTTCAGATTTTATGTTTAAGTGTCATTTTTGTTTCTATTTTACTTAAAATGTCGTAAATGCTCACGTGTAACCAGTAGTGTTTTAGTGGCATTATACATGATTTGCAATGTAACTATGCAATATAAGAGTACTATTTACTATATATTAATAAATATACATAATACCCCATGCCGACACTATGTATTAAGCAATTACTAGGTATAATTAAACTGGCCGTTAGAGGGTTCAAATTTCAGGGTCTTTCGTACTGTCGGCGTGGGTTATTATGTTTATTCTCCACGAAATCGCTAAAAAAAGAGCATAGCTTGATGAAAAAGACGGCCAACCTTGCCGAAAACAAAATTTTATCGTCTAAATGCTTATATTATTATTAAGAAGAAAGACCAATGATTTTATTAATTATTTTTTTAAAATTTTACTTCTTTTTAGAACATTCTAAATTTTCTTTAAAAAAAACTTGTTTCTCTTTGTATCACCGGAACTAGTAAAATAACATCGACAATTTTTAGCAATATTTTTTATGACACACATTAATTTGGAAAATCTTGCAAAAAAAAAGAATAATTGTCGGATTTTAATGAAACTTTCAGGAACTATTCACACATGATCGAAAGTATTATAAATATATTTTTTATTAAATCATGGGAGAAATATTTTTTTGATATTCATTACCCCCACCCAAGAATAATTTTATGAAAACGCTAGAAATTCGATCGCATCGGGTTTAGTGATTACAATAGTTAAAACCCCAAAGCGTTGAGGAATGCTAATCATGTTTTTTTTTTTAATTGAGCCCCCACTACCTGAAAATCACCTGTGAATTGTAACATACAAAACTCTATAAAACAAAGATATTATTTAATTTAAAATGCTTTTATTTGCTTTTAGCTGTTTCTATGAATATGGACAATATTTTCTGAAAGCAAAAAAAAATTTCGATGAAAAATGAATTTTTAATACAATTATTTGTTATTTTTTTTAATTATAATAGATTTTTACATTTAAGTTGTTAAAATATTATAAAATTACTTAAAAGCCGCATTGGGTTTCCTAAGTCTCCTTATGAGATAGATGTTTTTTTAGCGCGTTGTAAATTGTATCATTTTGACTAATCAGAAGATTCGCAGTAATTAAGAAATGTAATTTTGTGTTTATAATCGGGCTGTAATTAAAAAGTGCGGAAAACCAACCAGAATATAATTAAGTTGCGTTATTTGAGTTAAGCACTGTTCTCCGCTGTTAAGGCCTTTACTTTTGCGAAACACGCGTGAAGAATTTAATTTGATTTTTCAATTTCAACTGAGAATGGTACCTACAAGTATCAATATCATCTTATGAAATTTATATTATCTTATTTTTATATTAATCTCAGTTATGACATTTTTCCATAAATGAAATATCAAAATTAATAATAAAATGAATGGAAATACAAATAACACAGTAAAATGTAATAATTGTACATAAAATTATAGTATTTTATGTGCACTTCTGATAAAATTTCATAAGAAAGGTACCTATAAATTAATTAGATACCTTTCTTATGAAATATGAAATTTAATCTCACTCTTATCAGTCTTATTGTAATTTCTTTATATTTTCCATAAAGCATCGTAAACATAAAGGTGAAAGCTAAGTACAAAAAAGATTAGATTAAAGTTTTCTTTAAAAATAACGAGGTAAATAATTTGTTCCCTTAAATGTAAATTATTTCACTTTTCTCACGGAATTCGTCAATATGTCATTCATAACCTGCCAAGTGAGGCGAAAGTTTATGACCTACTTTGTTTTATTTTCAATTTACATCTTTTTGGCGCAAAAGCTAAGTTAAGCTTTGTTCAAAATATTTTAAATAAACTTTATAATTTCTGATTTTCTTAAAATAAGTTTTGAAAAAATGATAATTGATATTTAAAAGAATTTCAAAGTGAAATTTCCAGTTTTTGTATAAAATGGAAGAAATTGGTAAATTTTGCTGACTCAAAAAAACAAGATTTTTAAGGAAAATTTCGGACGTGCTAGGAACGATTAAAAAAATGTAAAAAGAAATACCCCAAAAATACTTTTATCTTTCTTCTTAATAATAACAAATATTTAGACGATAAAATTTTGTTTTCGTCAGTTTTTGGCGTCTTTTTCATCATGATATCCTCTTTTTTAGCGATCCCATGGAGTTACCTAAATGCATGATTCATTAAAAATGTACTACGGTTAAGCTTTTTATTTAATTTTTCTTGTGTTCGCATAAGAGCTTACTTTTTTGGACACAGAGTGTGTAGAAACTGTTCGAATGTTCTACAGCTTCGAGCGCTTTCGGCTATTCTTTTAGCCATTAGCAAGGACGACTTTACTTCTTCATAATTGAGTATGTGCGTTATGTGAGTGTTAAAATTGTGTTATAGAGATGTTTTATTTTCCGAACACGGTTAGCACATTGTGGCCTTGTTCGTAGTTAATATTGTTAAGAGATGGCTTTTATTTATTATTAGGCCTTCCATTATTTTTAATCTTTTTTTTTTTTTGTTTTTTATAGGTGGATGAGATTTTTATGTTTGTTTCCTATTAGTATGTTTCGAACGGAGTCTTGTAGGTTTGTTTGTGCGTTCATTTCAAAGAATTCTCAGCATCTCTATGTAGAACCAATTGTCTGTTGCTTCAAATTACTTCTTCATTTGCAATGCGATTGCTCAACATTCACAGCCATTTCAGTTTAACGATATCACATATTTCGGAACACTTTGGCTCTCACTTTTTTTTTAATGTTTATTACTAGTTTGTATAGCTTCTGGAAAAGATGTTCCGCTATCCTACATGCTCTCGGATTACTGTCCTTCGTTCAAACACATCTTTGGCATTTACATGTTGTACATTTTTGGATTTCATGTCTACAATTCATAGTTTACCGCTTTGGCTGTATCTCTTGCTCACAACTATAGATTCTTTTTCCTTACAATCAGTGTTTACTCCTCTCATTTTTCTTCCCTTTACTAATTTCTTTAGGATATACTGTAGTTTCCTTTCTGTGTCGTCTCTCAAGATTGTTTCATCTCCAGATATAATGTTGTTAAGATTGTATCGGCTAATAATAAAACCCGGTAAGAATTTTCTCAGAACTGCTTTACTGTAAAAATTAAATAAGTCTGGCGAGAAGATACATCGTTGCCTTACGTCATTTTATATTTCTTTATATTTACTCAATTCATTGTTTATCCGTGTACAGACGTTTTGCTTCCAGCATAAATTCTGAATTATTCCATCAGTTTTGTATCTTAATTCATCAAACGATTTGGTATAATTTATAATGCATAGGTTTACGTCCTTTTGTATTGTGGACATGATTTCTGTTTGGTGGAAGTGAAATGCTTTAAGCACAATAAAGAAGTCGAATCTATTAACATACTTCCTTTATTAAACATTAGCAATGATTAATATCCCGTGTATGAAAGGGCGTAAAAATTGATGCACTGATTAAATATTTTGCAGGATTTAAGGAAAAAGCACAAAGAAAATGGCGGGGATTTGTCTGCAGAATTGTGATCAAGACCGCACACATTGTTTCTCCCAGAACAAAACTGCATAACAAATAATTCAAACAGTCACACCAACACTGATAACTTCGACACTTTCTCCCTTCTGAGACATGTACTTATTTTTTTATTGGCTTTTCAAAAGCGCTGTTTATTTTATTGGCTTTTCAAAAGCGCTGTTTATATGCCAGTTTGTAGACATGCATGTAAATAATGTATTCGATAATTTTGTGTTATTCTCTCAAATTTTATGAGAACGAAAGTTTTGTGCTCAATGGGGATATTCGGTATTTGCAAATAGCATTGGCAAACACCTGCCTCAAGGTTTTCCAAGAACTTTGTATTTTCTCTGCGCTTTCTCCCAAATTAGCTGCCAACCAGAGGTAAAAAAAATCTTACTTCGTTGCTTGACACCCTAGTGAAAAAACGTGTGTGTAGGTTGGAAGGACAGCCGGAACGTCTAATTATTAATCAGTGTATTGTTCAGGTAATGCCTGCATTTTCAACGGGAAAAGGGTAGGAATGAGATTATAGCAAACAAGAAGAATAGAGGAAATATGTATGAATTCCGTAGCACCCTAAGCCGATTTCAATTGGTGTAGTAGTGTATTTTCTTCCCAGATCGGTATCACTGTCGAGACTCTTTTTGGTTCGTGTCCCAGGTTCCTTCTAAAGTGTATTTCAATTTTAGTTCTGGCCTCACTGCCTAAAATCTGAAATCTTATTTACCATTTATTTATTTTTTTAATCAACAGGAATACAGAGATTCGCCTGTCATCAGGTTCACACTGTCCCCAGACTTTTGAACAGGTGTAGAGCTTTATCCACTTTCACTTTCACTCCCATTAGCTTTTCACTTGCTGTGAATTGATTAAAAAGAAAATACTGCACCCGAGCGTTTCGAAGCCTTGCGGAAAATTCACTGTGACTAAAATGTAGGAACCGCTGCTTATCTGAGATCAAATAAAGTCATAAGAATTAAGTGCAAACGTGCAAAAGAATAATATTCAGAGTTCAAAAACCGACACAGAACAGGTGTAGGAAATATGCCTGAACAGATAAAAAGATATAGCAGATCGGAAGTCATGTTCTTCGGCAGGATGTATAAAATGTAATGTACAAAATATCAATAGAGAATGATCATGGAGACAGAAAAGATGTTTCAGCCATGAAACGAATAAACAAAAGAGCTGTTCCAGGACAACAAAAAAAGAGTGAATTACCATATATGCGATCATTGTACTATCCGGAAAAAAATGGTCTAGAATCATCTTAACCTCCTCAAGTCAATCATTATCTATCCAGCTTATCAATATCGTCTTCTCTTCCAACAACCTCCTCTTAACAGACTAAAAAATCGTTATGACTATTTTAACATTAACCCTCTACCATGAGTGTATTTTGAGTCTTTTCTTGGGTGGTTTTTAATATAAATATATTTATTAAGAGACAGAAAAAAGGTATGGCGAATGTCAATGATTCAAATTTCGTCGTTGAGCCACATAATAAAACTAAAACTAAACATAAGAAACAGAGTTATACCGAAAGAACAATGTGAGCTAAACATAAGAATAAAAATTTTTTTTCACACAGTTATACCGAAACTAGAAAACAATGTGAGTCACATAAATAAACTAATTTACAGAGTTATACCGAAATCTCTAAACATAATAAAACTAATTTTTAAACAGAGTTTTATCAAACTAGAAAACAATGTGAACATAATAAAATTTTTGAAATCTCTAAACATAAGATTTTTAGTTATACGAAACTGAAATTCGATTCTTGTTCAAACTGAATGATAACAGTTGGAACTAATAATGAAATTAAACATAAGAGATTTTACAGAGTTTCTAAAACAAAATGTTTAAGAGATTTTTACAGAGTTATACAAAAAAACATAAAACGATGAAATATGACAAAACAATGAAGAAATTTCTAAAATATAAGAGATTTTTTAACAGTTTAATCTGCATGGAAAACATAAAATTTTTAATAATAAAATTAGAAAACATAAGAGATTTTTAATAGTTTTATATGAACTAGAAAACAATGTGAATTTCTAATGAAATCTCTAAACATAAGAGATTTTTACAATAAAACAATTTTAATAAAACTAATAATAAAATCTCTATGTTATACCGAAACTAGAAAAACAATGAAAATTAATAATGCAGACCTTTTTCAGATGGAACTAAAATCAAATTATAAACATAAGAATGTAATAAAAACAATGTGATAAAACTAATAATGAAACAGAAATAGACCAGAGCCACATAATAAAACAAGGGAAACATAAGAATAAATATACCTAGCATAAAGATATTTTACTTATACCGAAACTGGGTTTGAGCTACATAATAAAACTAATAATAAAATCTCTAAACATAAGAGATTTTACAGATTCTAAATTAAAAATGACAAAAAAATAATAATCTCTAAAACAAGAGATTTTTATCATTTATCAAAACTAGAGAACAACATGACTTTGGCAAAGATAGTGGTAAACGAAATTCGATTCTTGTTCACTGAATGATAACAGTTGGATGAACATAGATGTTGCAAGATTTCTCAAAGTGTTTAAGAGATTGCAAAAAGTCAAACGATGAAATATGACATGAAGAATTTCTTGAAATATTAGAAATGTTTAATTGCAATCTGTTTTCGAATAAAATTTTTATGATGACAAAAATAAAAGTTAGAGACAGACAAGGGAGAATAATTACTTTCTTTTCTTTCCATTCTAAGATGACAGTTAGCAAGATTTATCATCAACATTGTTTTGACATGAAAACTAATTACAGTTACAATCATAAAGGAAAATACTACTTGCATCAAATTGTCAAAACAAAAACAATGTCAAAACCTGCAACCTGCGCAGTTTCATTCACAGGGATTCTCATTACATGAAGGACGAGAATGCAACGGAAATCTTAATCTGCAGAAATATATATATATATATATATATATATATATATATATATATATATATATATATATATATATATATATATATGTATGTATTTATGAATAAAAAACAGTAACATATATAATATATTAAATCAATAATTTCATAATATATGTATATATATATATATATATATATATATATATATATATATATATATATATATATTTTATTTGAATAAAAGACAGACCACGTTAAGATTCCATGTAATAAGCTATTTCACCATAACCCCTTTAACAGGGTTCTGGATCATCAGACTTTACTTCCAAAAGCTGAAATGAAAAATGAAGAAATTCACATTTTTTTACGGACCTCATCAAGTATACGCAAAGTTAACGAAGTGAGGAAGTGAGGTGGGGGAGAGGATATGGAGTGTCATATGTATCATTTTAGTTTCCTATTTTAACCCCAGTGTGTCGGCTGAATGTTGCTCAAATTGCCTTCTCGTCTCTAGATAAAAGGTGGTTAAGGGGTGAGCGATAAGAACTACATTAAACGGAGACGTTCCAACAACCCCAATAAATTACACGACAGGTTTCATTCAAATTCTTAGACGCTGTCAGTTCGCGTTACTTTAACGTGCAAATTTTGGAGGTTAAGGTTTGATAAATATCTAAATTTTCAAACAATCTACGAAGAAATTAATTTGAAATTCTGTGGAGTTTTGGGTATTTTCTATGAAGCAGTCGATTGGAAAATCCATAGACAGAACATTGAAAGAGTAATCCAATTTATATTTAGTACTTTTTTCCACCAAAACTTTTATCTTATAGCTTTTTAGGTTGACATTTATTCGTTTGATTTTTGTTCATTAAGTAAACTCGTGGTTGTTTTTATGTATCCAGTTATTATCAACAGTTATTCCCATTTAAATAATTTTATTTTCCACATTGGGGTAGTGTCTTTCAATCTCAATTAAAATACTAATCTAAAACTTTCCCTTCGTGCTATTTAAAATTCACTTCCAATTGGAGAATATTAGAGGAGGAATTTGGAAGAGATGTCACTTGCAGAAAATTAGGCCCTTCTTTTACAATTTCTTAATTTCACATGTCTTAAACCCCTATTTGTAACAACATACCTATATCGTCTTATATGCCTATGAGTTCCTATATACACCTACACACACATTCACACGAAACGATATATGTATATTTCCATCTTTACATATACACCTGCAGAAAACGCATATCCACATGTCTCATACCTATCTCCATGTATACTTATACTTACATATATACATATACACACACGGACATCTGCATATCCATATATACTCATACGCACATATATATATATTTACACATCTGTGACGTCTTCGCCGCGGCGTCAGCAGTTCGCTCCTCGCTGCTCCGTCCGGGTGTCGCTGCTTCAAACGTGACGTTCTAACCCTTTGGTTTGATTGATACCAGCCTCGCCGTTCCCAACCTGCTTCCAACGCCTGGTTACCAGGGTAACTGCACTGATCTCCAGTCTGCCTACCCACGTTGTGAATTGATCTTAGACAGACGACATCAAACAGGGTTGGGGCCCGTAATGCAAGCTGAGTTCAACAGGGGTGATAACACACAATTATGTATAAAAAAAAAATAAAATAAAAACTCACAAAGTCCAAAGTATCAAAGAAAAAAGGTAACAAACTTTTTATGTCTATTTGCTCGGTACATAGGACTATGTCTACTTCCCGACCCGTTCTGTGGATTGTGGCACGACGCTTTCACTAGGTAACTTTAAGGCTTCAAGTTGTCTGCTCCCTAAGAAATTTGTGTTTCGGTGTGTCTTTGGACGAAAGTCGAAAAACTTATTTCTGTGGTCTGATTCTAAGTCGCTCTTCAAACTACTTGTTCTTGGTTGAAGAAGAGTCCAGAAGTGTGCGTGAATCTTGGTCAGCTATCTTGACGCGGTTTCAACACTGGGCGCTCATCTCTGATTGTCGTCCAAGGTTCAAAACTTCTCGCCAGGGTCCGCGGCTCAACTGATTTCTGTCGGTTGGGGTCTCGCTTTTATTGACGCCGTCAAAACTGGGGTGGGTCTGTCGGCGCCAGGGGTTCTTCGATAATTCTAAATACGTATCCACCCTTCTTATTTCTGGTTAGGGATTTTTCATTCTTTTCCATTTTCGGTAACTCACTCTCCTCCCACTCCCTTACTGTGCCTCTGAGGGCGTGTACCCACTTCCCCACTTCTTCGTATCGGCTCCTCACACTTACACTTCTGATAGGGCGTCGACCGATTTTCCTCGTGCGTCACGTGACCGCTCTCGGCCAATGAGGTCCTGGTCGGGTATCTTTCCTACTCCTTCGTATGTTATGTGATCTATTTAGTCAATGACGTCTTAGTCGGGCGTGGACAATCCGTGACTTTGTTTTGGGAAATAAATACCTTGCTTAAAAAACAAAAATATTAATTAAATTGCCCTTATCATGAGCGACTGAGATGACACTCTCGGCTTTTTAACACGTGGTATTTGTCAAGCAGTTTATCGCTAATTGGTTATGATCTAAGAAAGGAATCTCTCAGACTAGTTGGCGTTTCTGAAGCGAAAATAAAAATATTTCATTTTCCTTTCGCTCGAAGCTTGATAACAAAAGTCTTTATTATCGCAGGACGGGCATTTATTCTGTCAAAAGAAAAATTTTGCCAGTGACAACATCTTGTGTGGGCTTTTTCTAATTCTGAAGACTGTCTATGTTTTCGTATTAATGGTTTGTCTTCATATCCTTAGATACACTTCCCCACCCACTTAGACCTATACTATCATTCCAATGACACACTTTCTCACTTGTTACTTATCAATATTTTCATTGTCCCTAAACTTCGTTTCTTCTTTTCCTCCTTTCTTTCTTTTCCCTTGGGTGACATCAAATTGATAACAAACTTCCATTTTTCGTGGACACGCGGAAATCGGTCAAATGCATGTTCCTCAGGTGACCTGAATATTTTCGACACCTGCTATCTATCAGTTCTAGCCGTGTGTGTGTGCCTGCTCGCCTATGACCTGTTTTCGTATTATTTTTTCTTTCTTTCTTCTTCGTTTTCCCTTTCTTTCTCCCAGATCGCTTGAATGTAAAAAAAGAATTATTCTTAAAACCCAAAATATTTTTCGGCCTTAAATAATTATTAAATGGTTGATAAACCGTAAAAAACAAATCATATATCTATGAATATTTCTTTCAACTCGTCAGGTATGCATAGTGCCACACATCCATACGTATACACATATACACATACCTACACACACCCATATATGCATACATACATACATACATACATACATATACATACACACACATATGCATATGCATACGCAATATGCAGAATATCTGCATACCCACATATGCGTTAATTTGCACTTACATATATCTACACACGTATTTGTCCCTATCCTCATGTCCACCCGTGCATCCACTTATGCCTGCGTTCGAAGACTATCTCAGTATTTAATTACATTATCTATATCTTTACACATATAATATTACCCGATCTTTCATATTTATGGCAAAACATATAAGTACCTATCTAATTGTACATCTCCACACTCACAAAAAAAAAAAAAAAACCCGGTATGCTTCTTTTTCCGTATAAAAACATATACATGTACATATCAACAGGCGTCTCAGTGTGCAAATACATTATCATAGTTGTATACATATAGTCATGTGTTAGCGTTCACGTGTGCATAGTAATATTTCTAAAAACAAAGGGAATATAAAACATTCAAAATTGCTGTTCCTATATGATTATTTCTTAGTGTACTTGCTTAGGTTTAGGTTGTTTTTGTGCCGGCATAGACACAATGAACTAGTTTATATATATATATATATATATATATATATATACATCGAGAGAGAGAGAGAGACAGAGAGAGATGGTCTATTGCCCCTGCTATTTAACTTGAGCTCCTTGATAAAATCCAAAGAATAATCTACAATTATCGGTCCAGATCTGGTGGTTCAGCTCCAGTCACTCCGCTTTCCTCTCTATGTGTTTTCTATAAATAATATCATGGAAATTGTTCGGATAAGTTCTTCATTATGGTATCTAGATTTTTTGAATTTAAGAGCAGTACTATACTGGCGTCGAGATCTCACCAATTTGCAGTTCAGCAGGTTAGATGTAGCCATAAATTCTATGCGAACAGTTCCTTCCGTCGGATTTCTCGCTTGTAGAATTCTTTTCCCGCTCTCTTCTTTCCAGCCAACTCTAATCTGCATTAAAATTTAAATGCAATGTCAGTCGCTATCAACTGTTTCACTAATTAATCTCTTCTCTTTCTGCTTATCATTAATGTTTCTGTTCCTAATTCTTCCACGCTCTGTAACCTCTAGTGCTTTAGTGGCATTATATATCATTTGCAATATAACTATGAAATATAATATAAGTCCTATTTACTATATATAAATAAGTACTATTTACTATATATTAATAAATATACATAATACCCAACGCCGACACTATGTATTAAGCAATTACTAGGTATAATTAAACTGGTGTTTAGAGGGTTCAAATTTCAGGGTCTTTCGTGCTGGTGGCTATCATATTTATTACCATATATATATATATATATATATATATATATATATATATATTAAAATACGACAGACAATGTACTACGATTAAAACTTTTATTTAATTTTTCTTGTGTTCGCACAAGAGCTTTCTTTTTTGGACACAGAGTGTGTAGAAACTGTCCGAATGTTCTATAGCTTCGAGCGCTTTCGGCTATTCTTTTAGCCATTGTCAAGGATGATTTTATTTTTTCAGTTTAATTGAGTGTGTGCGTTATGTGTAATGAACATTAAACTCATCCAAATCTTTTCGAATCCTCTGCAGTGCCCTTAGATTGACACCCAAACACTCTGAAATGTTCGTATTGAAGCTGCCGGTGTGAATGCCATGCATTACGACATGCCGTTTTCAAATTTCTGGCGAAGTGTCATCGTGCTCTTTTTTTCTCTCACATATGGTGCCCAGCGGACCCTACTATGCTATGCAGCCGACAAAATCAAAAACAACAAAGGTGCATGCAGTAAATTAAAAATATACAATGGCGACAATTTTTACCTCGCACCATCTATGTATGTACGTATTAAATGTATTCGATCAATAAAAGCTGAAGAAGTTCATTCGCGGAAGAAGACACGAGATTATTTTATCCTATTTTTTCATTTACTTGCATAAATACTCGCAAATCACACCCACACACATTTATGAATGACATGTAAAAATATTTTACTTTTTGAAATTATATCATATCTAAAAATATGTGTCTGTATTTGTATATTTGAATATAATTGAATTTTGATATAAAATTTTAAATAATTTCTTTGTTTATGGTTTGTATTCATCATTAGATTAAGGGCATTGACAACAAAAGCAATTATGTTGAAAGTTAAATATTAATATATAATTAATACATCTTCAACATTATGGTACACACAAATAAATATACTTACGTATGTATATGCGTGTGTGCGAAAGAGAGAGAATTAAGAAATATTAAATACTTGTTAAATCATAAATCAAAACATATTGCGATTTTTATGACCGCGTGTTTTTTTAATACGTTTTATTATCCTTAATCAATAATAACCATAGTATATACATATCACAAAGATATAATATTGCTTATCTATCTAGAAATGTAAAAACTCACATAATTTAAAACAGATTTTGTTCGAAATCACTATGTTTTTGATACATATATTATATTAAATTAATATATATTTTCTCTTTTTTTTTAGGTAAGTAAACACCTTTTACAACTGGATTGAACCGCTCCAAAATTGAAAATAAGGTATATTTTCATCTAATTAATCATATTTTATATCATAGAAGAAATTAGTCCAGGATTTTCGAATAATAGTATTTTTTTTTTCAAAACGATTTTTAGAAAGATGATTTTTTTTGCTGTATTGTTTCGACTTCAATATACGTATTTGAGGTCGCTAACTTGGTGAACATGTCTATATGTTTTCTTTGTTTCAGGAAACGTTATAGTATGTTTAATATTTCATTTTAAAGAACATTAATATAAGTAACAATTTTTATATCGACGTATACAGATAAAAAAATCATTTTTAAAATTAAAAAATTTTTTAAACAAAATCATTTAACTTCAGGCAAGGTGATAAAGTCAGTGATAGTGATGAATCTAATGCTGATGAAAAAGAATCATGAAAAAGAGAGGATTCAAACCGACAGAAGATGACGATTGGGGTTACATTTAAATAGTTGACAGGAAGGCTAGATGCAAGCAAGTTTCACACGGGAGATATGTGAACAAAGAAGCCATTAGATTCGAACTTACACTTACAATTAATAACTGTGTTAGTAAAATGATGAGATGAAACTGCCAATCTAGTAATAAGATTACAGTCATAAATTCGATATACTAGAAGAAGAAAGTTCATCAGAACGATTTTCACGAAGATATTTCTAGAAAAGTGACGGGGAATCTTCGTTTTACAAGCTTTTTGAAATGGCCTACTCCATATTTGATAATGTTCGACTCTAAAAAACAAACCAATTCGTTGATTAGGGATTCACATTTTAATTCTGTTGAGGGGTTCTCCCTTTTTACACAAATGGACTCAACCAGGGTATACATATACAACTGCTAGTGAATACCCGAGGGACGAATGAGCACGAATCAGAACGAACGTAACAAGCAAGAGTCACAGTGAGCAAAGCACGTAGACTCAGTAAGAAGTCATACAGGGATACGTCGATACCAAAGACTGTATATATATTTTGCTACTAACCCGCATTCCTGGAACTACTAACCTGCATTACCAGTTTGTATTATTACATTAATACATTTATTTTCCTATATTCATTCTTGGCGTTTGCGATTTATTGGTACCGGATTTCATCCCGGAATCCACAACAAATTCAAAGAAAGATTAAAACAACTCAGCTGACCCAATGTTTTAAAAGAGTATGACCTTCGATATTCATGCTTCATCCTAAAAACACTGGTTTTTATCAAAGAAACATGATTAAACTTAACGCACTGGGTGATTCATTCTAAAAAAAAAATTTCGGTCATTCTAAGAATAAATTCGCAGTTTATCTAATTAATCCTTATATTATCTGTTGTAATTTCGTCCTTTTCTCATTTTCTTCACTGTGTCAAGCAAAAATTTTCTAAAAAGGTAATTTTCAATTGAATTGAACCTATATATTGACTGACAAACAGCTGGCTACCCGACCATAAATCAAAGATTCTATGATTTTTACCTAATATTCCTTACTCGATTTTTGATTTTTTACTTCGATTGATTCGATTTTCCGTTGACTTGTATCACTGCAGATTAGTTTTGTTTTGTTGTGTTTTGAAGGAAGTAGAAAAAGAGACGGAAGAAAATAATGAAAAATCGCAAATCACAGGAACGAAAAATAACGAGAAAGATACTTTTAAAAAATAAGAGAGAAAGAATTAGTAAAGGAACAAAGAATAAGTTTAATAATTGAGATTATTGAATGAAATAAAAAGACATAAAAGGAATCCATATAGGAGAAAGAAAGAAAGTCTAGAGCAGTGTTTTCCAAAATGGGCGATAGCGCCTCTTTGTGGGCTATCTTGAAAGTGGGCACTGGGAGTTTTTTTTTATTTCATTTGGGAGGCGATGAACATACTCAGATGGCGGTGGGTATGTATCCATTTTTTTTTTCTGATTTTCAAAAATTATCCAATATTGGCTACAATAGTAAATTTCTGAAAGTGCTGTGGAAAGCTATCAAACTTTTCTTCATTGCTTTTTCGACTTCCAATATGGCTGAATGTTTTTTCAACGCAGTTACAGGGTTTCTTATTAAATAAAGAAACTAACTGAAAATTACAAATCAAGGTGATTTGCAATTTCTTTCAAGTCGTATGAAACCTAGATGAAGAGCCTTAGCCAGTAAGTACGAAAGTCAACCATCGTATTGAAAACACTGAGATAAGCTATCAAATAAAATTTTATTTTAGGATTTTAATCATTGGCATTTCTAATAGAAATGAAAATAGTATTAACATTATATTTGCACTAATATCTAAGTATTGACTTGCTTTTTAAAGTCACGAGAGAATATGATAAAAACAAGCTTCACGGGAATTTCCCGAATAAAATGTCTAGGAAAATTATTCTGTATAAACAGATATTTACCTTTCATTCTTTTAATCAATGAAAAAAGCTCATGGTTTTCTGTATGTCTTTCAATTTTATGCAATTCTTTAAAGGTTTGATTTTGAAAGGAGTTTATGTGAACAATGTTCGAAAATAATTATACGAAAAATATTTATTCAAATTCTAAATTGTTTAAAGGAAAACTAAAGGACATTTATACTGAATAATAATTATTCGAAATGCCAAATTCTTTATTGTACTAAAAATATAAACATTAAAAGAGGATATACACAGAAGATAATTATTCGAAATACAAATATCACTAATAAAGCAATTTAGTAAGAAAAATGCTTATAAACTTAAATTATATGATACTACGAACAAATAGTCAATTATTGAAGAATACTCGTTAAAGGAGGCTACTAATTTTTTTTTAAGTTTCCCATTTACTTAGCGGTATTTCATAGCGGTTTTGATATTTTGTCAACCTGATCGTACTTTTGCAATATGAATTTCTTGCAATTTCATTTCTCTTTTGAAAGCGTCTAAGAATTACCGCATTGTTGGATGAAACTTGCTGCAAAAAAAACCCTATGCCATTCTTCAAGAGCGTTATTAGTTCTAGGTAAATCAATATTAACACTCTCAAAGGAAGACTACATACGTATTTCAAACTGAGGTATTTCGAATAATTATCATTTAGTATAATTGTCCTTTCGAGTAATTTGCATTCACACAATTTGCAGTTGAAATAATTGTTTTTTGAATAATTATTTTCGAAAATTTTTCTCGATACGAAAAATGAACATTTGTTTGCAAAGGTTCCTAATCGGTTTCTCTTCCAGTTTTGTTTTTTCTTTTCTTTTTCTTTTTGGCCATCGTAATCGACAGGCAACCGACGTATATTTCCCTACTTGAATGTAAAGGACATGTCAACAATCATAAAATTATAATATAGTCTCACTTCCTCCAACTTCATCCAACAGACCTCCAACGCCTTATTATGATCCGATATGATCTCACTACTTCCAACATACTACTTTCAGTGAAACATTTATATGACTAAGGTGAAAGAAAATCCTCAACACGCAGAAGTTAAATTCATGTATTCGTAATTATATTAGAACTGAATATTATTGATAACTACTTTTAATATAAATCTTTGCTATATTTTACAAGTATTAATGTGTTTATCTTAGGGGTAAAAAGTTTCTTAAAAACGAAAATACATTTGATACTTCTCAATATATAATAATATTAATAATACAGTAGTGTCATAGATGATTTATAAAAGATGTGTCCATGAAATAATCTTTAAAAGATGTGTATATGAAATAAGCTTTAAAAATGTGTGCATGAAATAATCTCTAAGAGTAAAGATATATAATTAATAAAAAAAAAGAGATAATTATTTCGTGTTTTCATGAATACAGCAGAATTTCGGCTAGTCTCATGGCCATATCTGGGATCATATCGTCGACAACAATGGACATTATATTTTCCCTCGATTGAAAGTTGATTTGTCTAAGGATTTTATAACCGTATTATCATCGAGAAAAATCTTTATGATTGGCCTTTATCATTATCATTATATGTGTCTTTCCTTGTGAACAGAACAAGGCAGAACACTTATAGAGGGCATTTACAGACATCGCCTTTACATTTAGATAAGAAAATAAGTGATAATGCTTATTGAATCATCAATGGGCTGGCCTTCATTTTTGTAAAAGAACAGTGCATGATTCTCACTGGACAGGAAGTGTAATTTAATACATATTGGCTCTTAATGTTTTTTTTGTTTTTTTTTTTACTGGCAATTTTGTGACAAATGACTCAGTAGTTATTAACTGTACAGTCGATAAGCCATAATTTGCACTCTGCAGAAATTGATCGAACTGGTGCGATTATCTAACGCGCCATTTTTCATCTGACGGCTCGCTGAACGTGGTACTGCAGTTATCAAAGCACACCATTAGTGGAATTGAAAGGTGCGCTTTTATCTAAAAAAATGACTGATTTCCATTAAAATTATGCTATTTGCAAAAATAATGTTGATCAATTAATTCAAGATAATTATTTTTACGATATTTATACTTAAAATTCATATCTACATTCTATATCGATTAAAAAATTCCAGTGCAAGCATCGACATAATTTATACCATACAGACGGAAGATACTTGCTGAAAACTCGTTCGTTTAATATATCGGTTAATTTTCACTTGCATTATTTTATATTTAGTACAAATATTGGAATTGTTTCGCAAGAATTGACTTAGATTAGTTAGCACTTACGAACATCCATAGATTTTATTTCTAAATGAAATTGTTCTTATTTTTATGTTTTATTCTGCCCCATCTGTTTTGTGCTTCTGATATGTATTTATAAATTCTTGATAACATGCTAAGAATAACCTTTAGGGAAGATTCTGAAGAAAGATTAGATATTTTCATTCTTCATGCAGTGAGAATAGGAAGAGCTGAAGAAAAATGCCACTTTTTTCTCGACAATGAAAAAGTAATGCTATCTTCATGACCCGAAATCTATCAGAATGATTATTGCAAATACAAAAAAAAGAGACATTTCCTTATGATACAAAGACGAGACTCAAAGAACACAGTGATGTAAGCGAGTAAACATATGTGAACTGCCGAGGAAACTGAACATATACTAAAAAACTCGCAAGATTTATTATGTAAAAATTCATCATACGAATAGTGAACTAGTTAAGACTTAGAAGACTCTAGTGAAGAGAATAAAAGAACAATAAAAGAATAAGATTCAAGAAGATAAGATAAGATTGACGTTGTATTTATATCTTTGAAGACTAGGTAACAGGGAAGCAAGAAAGACGAAGAGACTTCCACAGGCGAGGAGTCCGAGAAAAGACACTATTAGAAGAGAACTTACGGATATATCATTTTAATTTAACAGTAAATTGATGAGACGTAGTTATTAATCTAGTAGTACTATTAAATTGATGCAGTATCAAGGAGGAGAGCTTATCAGAACATCAGCCATGAAAATATTTATTGAAAAGACAGATGGTAGCCACTTTAGTGAGGCTGGCAAAAGGACAGAAGTCGAGCTGCTACGTCATGATCAATACCAGTAGAGGGCGCCTCTTTGGATTTTGTAGAGAATTTCAACAAGAACATCAGACCGGAAATGTCAGCAACGTACAATGTATGAAAGAATGGTAGATTTCTAAATGTCTAAGATATATTTTCCTCAGAAATATTGTCTGGAAGGACAAATTGAATCAACTTTCTTAGCAGCATTCCTTAATCGACTGATGCTATTTTTCGGAGGGAAGGGATAAATGGACTATAGGTGGGAACTTAGAATTAGTACATGTTTTATAATTAGTAGATGTTTTATAATTAGTAGATGATTTATAATTAGCACATGTTTTCATAAAAACATATACTTAATTACATATTTTTATTTTAATACCGATTTATATCATTAATACCAGATTTTACGAAGATCATTAAATAGGGTATTTTTTAAGTGGCTTTACAAAACCATTAATGCTTTGGAGAAAAATAAGCAAATACGGAACCTTTCTATTTTGGCATAAGTTTTTCAATTTCAGAAATTTTGTTATTTTTTCTGGAACATTATTGTGACATATTCTACTGCTTTCGACCAATGTGGACGATATTCAAAAGTTCAAGTGAGATTATTATTATTCAGCGAGCATTTCTGCCAGAATTTAAGTAAAAGTGACGAAAAGGGAATTTGATTCTCAAATTAGATGTACATTATTCATAGGCAAGAATAGAAAAGGCCACCATAAACGGATGTTAAGATTTGTGAATTTACATAATGTCCAAAATGTACAAAAGTAATCATTTAGCGTCATATATTTAGAAATATATTTGTGGCTGTAAGGTTTTCAGAGTTTAATGTAAGATGGTGCGGAAACTTTATTACATTGCATATTTCCCCAATTGACATGTTTTCGGTTTACTTATTCAAGTTTGAGAAAAGATGTAATTATTGCGCGAGTAAAGTCGAAGACGACTTTGTGGATGTCTCAGAAATGACTGCACGGCTGCGTCATCTAAACCTCGCTCAAGTTAGTCATAACTTGCAAGATGGCATCCTGTAAATAGTCTTGCGGTAGGGCAGGTGTTTAGAAATGGATGAACGGCTGCGACATCTAAACCTCGTTCAAGTTAGACATAACTTGCAAGACATCTTGTAAATAGTTTTGTGCTAGGGCAGGTGTTCTTGTCGATGAAGCCGTAATTATAACACAATGTTATTGTGCAATCATTGCATAATTATAGCATGGTGAAGTAAACCCGCGGATTCAAATAATGAGAACTAGGAGGATATTAGATGATCGTGAAAATGATCGATGCGTCATGTTCCTCAGATGGGAACGATTACCGTCATGCTGTAATTAGCACAGCGACCCACCATGATCCAGTGTTGGCCCGCAGTTTTCAACTCTTCGATTACTGCGGTGTTACTTACACTCAGTGACTACAGTCAAAATCGGAGTGGAATTACATGGCTCTTGTTGCAAACGAATTTCTGAGGTATTGCAGTTATTCCCTTAGGGGTTGTATCCGTGATATTTGTCATTCGTGATTGTGATCCTGAAATCTGTGATTGCTAGCCTCTTGAAATATGTCGATCTGTAAGTCACTGTCTTTTGACGCCTAGCGTGCACGACGTAACATTTAGTTTTCTAAGTCAGATAGAAAAGTCTCTTGTTATTGCATTTCAGGAGATTATTAAAATCTGCATCATGTCGCTTAACTCGATCTTAGGCTGTCTTCAATTAAATATCCATTAATATTATATTCTCAAAAATATACCATCGTCGTTGTCATCATTGTCGCCGTTCAAAACCTATTTCACAAAAGAAGACTGCATCTCCCTGGAAACGTTTTTTCCTGTCTGTTGCAATCGTTCGGATATTTCTGGATAGCAATCTAATACGACCATCTCATTTGATGACGGGTGCAGGAGAATGAACGGTAGGCATATTGGGAGCTTTAAAGGACAACCTCTTTTTATGATATGTTTCTGTTACTTCCTTTGATAAGAGAGATTCCCCGTGTTACTCTTACGACTCTATGTTTTGCAATGATGAAGGTTAAATACCTAGTAGATAAGCATCCATTTTTAAAATAATCCATTTATTTATTCTATGTAGATCGATTTTTATGTCGATCAGTTATTAGTTAGCAGAAAATAACCTACTTTTTAACGTAAATACCTTATCTCTTCTGAGCCTGGCTCTTAATATTTTTTAAACAGAACGTTGTTAATCACTTACAGAAACATCTATTAATATAAAACAGTTTATTTCTAAAGAAATCAATTGAAATTTCCCATAGGTATTAATATTTTTAATGCTGCTTTCTGAATTCATTTCCTGAAAAGATTGATCTGTGAATTTAGAATATGTAAGTATGCAGTTGAAAATCAAGATGTCTGCTATTTTTAGTGGGGGATTCATTCAAATATTTCCATGCTCTTTCCACATCAGTTTTATTTTTTTATTTATTCTGAAATTTAATAAAATAAATTTTAAAATACCTCATCCAAAAATATTCCTTACTCGATGAAATCTTACAAAACTTTGTATTTTCGCTAAGTTTAGGACTAAAGAATTCATAGGTATATTCTACAAATAGTATTTGGTCGATGTACTTTATGTAATTTCTCAATTGTTTAAATGGTTTCATAAATACATGTAGCATGCACAGTAATATGGCTTAAAATTTAATGACTTCCGTATATGAAAAAGTAAACAGTCAATGTTTCACGCATAAGCTATAGTGTCATAAAATGTCAACTTCAAAATTACTGCAACTGATAAATATTAGATAATTTTAAGTAGTTTTATGTTTAGAAGAAAAAATTCATTTCTTTATATCCACTGAAAATAGTAGCAAATATTTACAACTGCTCAAAGAAAAAATACTAGCGAAGCGCTGCTCCTTTACGAGAAAATATCTAAAAAATTTATCAAAGAATACACATTGAATTTTGTAAGCACGTCAGAACAGGAAACTGTTCCAAATTTGACTTGACGAATGGTTAATGATGTGGGGCCAAAGTCGGGACCACAGAAGGAAAACACGGAACACGGATTAGATGTAAGAAAGATATATTAACAACAGGTTACAGAGATATTGTAAGCGGAGCTTACTATATGTTAGTGCCCAATACTGGTAGTCGTACGCGGCTCTTACTGTGTCTCTGTCTACAGTGTTGTCGCCTACTTAATATAGAACTCACAATAGTTAATATACCAAAGAAAATATTTCGAACAAACTAAAAAAAATAAAAGAAGAATAAAGAAAAATCGAACCGAAGTAGCGATATGCAACCGTATGTTCGATTCTGATAGTTTCCATTTTCGCACTTCTCGCCTGTGGCACTCCCTTCGGATTACATTGTTCATTGCCACCTAAAATCCGTTTTTCGTACTCCTTCAACCAGATCTTTATTGTCCTGTCTCCTACTTGGATTTTCACATCCTCTTTTACTCTCAGTAACCCCGCAACCTTCTAGTGGCATTATAGCCTTACTTGGGAGGATTAATTTAATACCTTATACTGTTGGGGCGCACCCACCTTCTGACTAAGAATGGACTGATCCCTCTACGATATAGGACAGTGCTAGATAGACCAGAGAGATCTGGAGATTATGAAACCATTACACTTCCGTCTCTCTACCGGAAGTTACTGTTGGACTTTAGACTCTTGCTAATTGTTATTACTAACCGGCGTTCATTATTACTAATCACTCTGTTGTTAAATACCTCTTCAAATATACCAGTATTTTCCCTACATCTGTGTTTGTCTTTATTTGAATACACACACGTGGGAACACTCCCAACATCTCAGCACATACTTAGAGAAGACGATAATGTTGAAAGACAGTTTTCTAAAAAGAGTATTGAAATCATAGAAACAAGAAAATCCCACATGATTCTCAAAGATTGTGGGCAATTCCGTGTTTATGTTAAAATAATCTTGTTTATTCTACGCTTAAATTTATTATGTCGTGTCTAAGCCCAATCAATATAAGAAAGGTTATGTAAACTCAATTTTCCAAGACATGATGACATGTCCACTTTGAAATAGATCCCGACTACGTGGCAGTTTTGTCTGAAGAGAAACCACAGGTACTTGTGATAAATACTGAACTACCTTTAGCCAGTAAATAAACACTGTGTAAATATCTTGTCGAAGCTATCAGATTTCACGTCTTTTATTTCATCACTTAGAAAAAATAGTACTTGCATAATTATTATGATATAATAACAAAATGGTGGGATTTGGAGGCTAAGGAATAATAAGTTTCAGTCGTTTCCAATTTGGGAGTCTACCAGCGTTTTACAAAAAAAATGTATTCGAGAGAAGCAAAAAGGACACTTATATTTAGAGCCAGAAAGAGACATCTTAAGTTTTTAGAACACATAATGAGGAAAGAGTTATTAGATAATTTAACACTCACAGAACACAGTGAAGTCAAGAAAGATGTTGTAAATCAGCGACTAACAGACCTTGTGTAAACCGATGGTGGAACGTAGATTAGGACATCAGATAAAAAGTCAAAGCTTACTAAAAACTACAGAGGGCAGGAAGATGTAGAGAGCAATTCTCAAGTACGCTATGAATGAATATGTTAGATATTAGAAGGCGATTCAAAATACAGCCTTTAATAAAAAAAAATTTGGACACAACCCCGGGGTTAAGTCTTGAAATATGCAAGTACGTCGGCAAGGAAACAAACGTTTGTATGGTAGATTATGTTTATTGGACGGAAAATAATAATGAATCTGTCAGTTTTATTCATCAGAGTAAATATTTACTTTCGATCTGAATAATACTTTCGAATTATTCCTGCTTCAAAATACTTACGGAGTCAAACCTGTTTAAATGCATTCCCAGCGCGTTATAATTTGTTTGCCTAATCTGTTACGCTTGGCTGCAAATCTTATCATCAATTTAATCTAGTGTTTTTTTTTTGTTTTTTTTTCTGGATCACTGAGGACGTTTCAATTCGTAATTGCTAAAGCGATCGTCATTTATCGAATCATGTGAATTCAAGGCCGATGATATTATTTAAATATCGAATCTCTTCTTTCTTTATTTTTTTTTATATTTTCATCTTGATTAAAATATTTTTTTCATTATGAATTTATAAATGGCACACTCGAATCAACGTTTGAAATCCATTGAAAAAAATGAAATTTTAATTTAATTAAATATTTTATTGTCAGAATTTCATCTAGGAATATCGTAGAGATCAGCTTAATTGGTTGGTTTTAATTCTAATAACACTATGTTCGTTTGAATTGAAAAGACATATTGAAGTAACCTAAACGTGAACGGCTATATATGTGTTACGCATCGGCGTACATACACCCTTATGCAAATTAATTGAAACAAAACGAATAATTATGTTATTATTTACTTTATGTCGTATTTTTCCAATGAAATGTGACCCAGTGCAAATGTTACTACTTCGTATGTAAATTCCACGTAGTTGGGCCTTGCAGATTGACCACAGATTCTCGAATGGATTTAAGTCAGGAGAGGTTCCAGTTCAGTCTATAGTACTTTGATTTCCTCACTGATAATGCTTGCCAGTGTGTTCGTGCAGCATTACGCTTCCAATGCTTCCATGGATTAATGCCCACTGCGAATAATGGCCGTGGGACTACTAAACGACAGTCGAGATAAGAGTATAATCCTGGGCGAGATGAAAAACTGACGCAATCGCAGATGACGCAATATTTTTCCAAAAATTTCATCATACACCCCGAAAATAGGTTCATATTACTGCACACCACTGCAAATTACCTAATCTGGGGAAAAATAGAAATCGATTACATCCTGTTACTCCAGCGCATCTAAAACTGAGTGCATGATGAAAGAAAGGAAACTAAAGCTGTTGTTTCAATTAATTTGCACAAGGGTATATATGTTTACATCAAACATATAGTCGATTTACTATGAAAAGTGGACCAAATTCTGATAAATACCATTGCTAACGGGAGTTACTTAAATACAGCTAACAACTACGACTATGTGCAATA
This sequence comes from Acanthosepion pharaonis, assembly GCA_903632075.3. NCBI lineage: Eukaryota > Metazoa > Mollusca > Cephalopoda > Sepiida > Sepiidae > Acanthosepion > Acanthosepion pharaonis. The sequence continues at coordinate 3,952,018 of CAHIKZ030002224.1, read as the reverse complement.
TCAGGATCCTATGTTCCACAGACACATTCATGAAGGATTAAAGATGCAAGATAATGAGAATGTTATCGCGAATCGAATAATGCGGTGTCATGAGATTAACACTTTTCTTTTAATTTTGAATAATATGGTGTCATGAGATTAACACTTTTTTTTAATTTTGAATAATACGATGCCATGAGATTAACACTTTTCTTTTAATTTTGTTCATTTTTGTAGTTATGAAGCTTGGTTTAAGAAATAGTAATTGTTTCAGGAATGGAAAAATTAGCAAAATCCTGGACGGAGATTTATATTTTGATGAAATTCAATAGCGGCACTGTCGAGAACTTTCCTTCCAAGTAAATTACTTTCTGTTTGTATAAGTCCGGCATCCTTTAGAACAAATTTGTGATTGGATTTATTTCCATGTATAACTAATGCATTTGATAAATTATTGTGTATATGTTCCCTTTTGTGTTCACAGATACATGTTTGTTTAATGTCTGCAAGTTCCTCAAATATATTGTGATTAAATAGTTTTATATATACCTGAATTATAATTGCTATGAGTATTTGTGGTTCTGATCCTATCCATAATACTTTTGGATGTCGACAGAATTATATGCTGGTGTTTATATTGGATACGTTGTTTTAGATCAGACAGTCAGTTTTGTGCCATGCGTGATACACGCTTAGGCGATCGTGTATCATTCGATACATGACTGACGAGGCAGATATTTTCTCGCAGTAGGTTATCATTTCGGTAGACGTTGCCACCCAAGGCTAAAAAACCCGGTATTTACCCATAACTGGGGAGAAGAAGAAGACGATTCATACCTTTCCCAAGGGTATTAGCACGTAATGGATTCGACTGGAATTTGAACTCGGCTGTTTTAGATAATGGAAATTATGGAGTTAATAGTTTTATTATGTATCTGTTTTATCTACTTTATAGTTTTCATTTTTTTAAAAATATTTTTGCAGTCGTATATTGGGTATGCATTTCTCTTAACACTAGATTAAAAAATAAGCATACTGGAGGTTTTATAAAGTGTTTTCTATTTATATTTTTATTTGGATAAGTACTGGCGGCTTCAGATTCTTACTGATCTTAAATAGAATCCTATATTTATTCCAGATATAATCTTGTTACATTGGTTGGAATAAAATTAACCATGTCGTTATTCCTAGAATCTCGAACAGAAGTTCTTTATTAGTTCTATGTAGCATGATATCTAGGAAGAAATGGTCACATCGAAGCCGTATAATAGCAAGCTTGTCTGGCTAGAACAGTTACGACTGAATAGTAAGTTCGATCCTCACTTGGTGCCCCATACTTTCGGCCTTGTGCCACATCTAACCTACGCTTGGAAAATAACTATCTAAGAAGAAAAAAAATGTTGTTAGACTCAGATTCAGATGTAAAGTCTATTGTAAGTTCGTCATTATTTAGTTTGTTAACAAGATTGGGTAAAATTATGTTTTGTGAATATGTGAGTAGAGAATAATCCTTTGGACTGAAGAAGAATATTTTGCTGGGAGTACTTTCCAAAAATCCGTAAAGTAAATTTCTGTCTATAAAAATTGTTATCGAAGATGAAAAAACATTAGTGATTAAGTAGCACATTTTTAATGATTTTTATGTGTACGAATAGATAATTTTGTTTTCTTTTAGTTAAGTTTGGACGATTCTTTACAGAAACATTTATGTATAAATATTTTATATTTAAACTTGACATATATTTGGTTTAATGTCTTTCTGCTTTAATTTATTTAAATGATCAGCGGATTTTTTTTAGTTTGTTTTGTTTTATATATATATATATATATATATATATATATATATGCGCGACGGGCTAATTTTATGAAGAAGTGGAATTAAAGTTTTGATTAGTGCTTCGGCTAGTGTACGTGGAACGCAGCCAATTCCTGATATAATGGGTCTAATAGGAATGCCCGGTCTTTGTATTTTTGGTGATCCGTAAAGTGTTGATGTCTTTGGATGGTCTTTGATGAGTTTCGTCCAAGAATTGTCTTAACTGTTTAGAAAATTAATGGTTTCGATTTTAAATTTTGTATCACTTCTACTACCTTGTGTTCATTTAAGTTTTTAGGATAAGGGACAAATAGGAAACCTAACATTATTTCGCTTTTATTAAAGAATAGTAGCATGGCCCGGCGTTGCCCGTGCTTGATTCAAAAATTGTACGACTCATACAGCAATCGCTATCACTTGAATTAAAATATTTTTGCCCTTCCTTGCCTTTAAAGGAGTGCCCTTTGCCGTGCTGATGTTGCTACATGCCTTACTTCTTGCCTATCTCACACCGCGAATTTTTCGAAGCTCTATACTAAACATTAAATCTGTTATGAAAAAAGAACTAAACAAAATAAACACAAAACGATCAACTTTAAAAAAAGGACTCGAAACTGGAAAAAACCGAATGAAAAAAGAATGTTAACAACAAATACCTTTTCACACCCAACCCAGTTCTGCGGAATCAGAATCAACGTTGAGTTTAAGCAAGCGAATGAGCCAATTGGAGTAAAGTGCCATGCAGATTTAAATTTTTCCCACTTGTGACGAATGCAGCTATCGATTTTTTTTTTTGCATGTTAGCATGCTAGTTAACATTCGTGTCATTCAGCTCTTGGCTCTCACGCTGGCCAATAGAATCTTCCTGCCTATTCGTGGCAGCCAGCTATAGGCTCTCTCTCTGGCTAGTAGAAAATGGCCGCAAACTACATGAAAACTGTCGTAGAAGCATGAAAAAATTGATCATTTCCACTATTGATGGGAGTTGGGAAATGCAAAGTTAAAAATCATATTTGTAATCTTGCGTACTTAATCTACAGGAAAATGAAAAAGCAAATGAGAAAGCTGTTTATTTCTAAACGCAATGACTACTGTATAAACCCCCCAATTTTTTTGAGTGAGTTGGAGTTTTGATGAAAACAGAGCGACTTTTGAAGACCTAATATTGTAGCTAATATTAAGGAGGTCGCATTGTACACGAGATATAAAATTAGCGTATGTACTGCTGGTCCTAGCTACGCCGTTGACCAAACTATATATCCATTTACTCTATTCAAATTAGCTTCAAAATTAGGTCTTCAAATGTCGCGTGATACTCAAATATATACGGTATATATGTCTAAGAATTCAAACAGTAAGAGCCAGAAAAAAATATTTGATTAGAAATTTAATTCAGAAAAAAATATTTTAGAATTTTAAATGCTTATATTGGCGACTTCTCTCATAACATCTTCATTCATTTATGCATTGTCGTTGTTCTCTTTCCGACTGTCACGGATTTTATATTATTGCAGCAATATATATTTATTTCCAGGTAGATTTGATTGAATATTGTTTATCGTTTCCATCTGCATCCCTTTTAATCATAGACCTCAAGTTTTCTATTTAATTAACATCTGTAGAGGTGGCAGGCTATTCAATTAAATTAGTGTTTTTTTTTAATTATTCTTTTGAAACGGTAAGTGATTGTTTACTGTATGGAGTTTGAAGGTGCGTAATGTACTTTGGTTGTGACCTATATCATATAAAAATATCTTATCCAAGAAAATGCAATAATATTCTTTATTGATCCTCATATTATAATAAAATCTGATTTTAATTTTACTACAAGAAAAAACAAATCTATAATTACCTCTGCCCTACCATCGTTTAGGTCGTCTGAGGTGATTAATTCGATGAACGAACAGACCCCCTAATACAGCCACCAGTTTCATTCAATGCAGTTTTATATTCATCTATAAAAATACTAATTAGTTTTCATGTAATTCTTTGTACAAATGATTCGTTTCTACTTGGGAGATATATTTATAGGTCCTAGTTTGGTTACTGTTACTTATTAAGTATAAGTTTGAATACTTTATAGTTATCTGCGTATGATATTTGCTGATTTATTTTAAAGCCATTTTTTTCTGTTATTGCGAATATTTTTAGATTTTCAATTCGTTTCATTCATTGTTATCCGATATATATATATATATATATATATATATATCAGGGGCGGAGATGGGACTAGTGCTACTCGTGCCCGGCACGACCAATAACTCGGTCAATGTTATTCAAAATGGATTAAAAATCATCCAACTAAAACTAAATGATATCAAGAATAAATATAGCCGTGTTAAAATAAAATAAAATAAAGTACTACAAATAATAATATATATCAATGGAAAGAAAATAATTTAAAATAAAAAAATAATGTAAAATGAAATATGATCTTATATAAGAATACAGAAATATGTAAACAAGCACGTTAAAATTTTTAAATGAATACGAGTTGGAAATGAATTAGAAGTGTCATCCAGATTAACATTTAAGATTGAAAATCAGGTTGGAAATAATAAATATAATAATTTAGAGAAACTCCGCTTTAAAAACTAGAAGTGGTTTCATAAAATCTAGGGTGGGGGAGGCGGTAACTATTTTTTACCGGGAATCAATAGAGTAATTGATAATAATATCATTAGTACTTTTTTTCTTTTTATATGCCGTGTCTTTTCAGGACGTAGGCGATCATGGCTCTCCATTTCCCTCTATCCCTTGTAGATACCGTCCCTCTGCTGCGTCCCACAAAACACGTTCTGTCATGCACTTGCTTAAGCCTGCTAGGTATTTCATGCGTTGTTTTCCCTCTTTCCGTCTATTCGACCCATGAGTATCAGGTCCTCCAGGCCCTCCTTGCCCATTATATATAACAGCAACTTTAGCTGCCTCTTTCTCATGTTAAGCATAAGCCTTCTCCTTGTTTGCATCCTCTCCAAGACCTCTTCGTTTCTCACACGCTCGGTCCTTGATATCCTAAGCATCCTTCTGTAGAACCATATCTCCATCGCCTCGAGTCTCTTCATCTTTGAGGAGACCGTCCAATATTCGTTACCGTAAAGGAGGATAGATGTCACGTAACTGCTCAGTAGTCTTTTCTTTTTAACCAAACAAAAGTCCTCCTGTCTCGCAATACTCTGCCCAGCTTTTGGAATGTGTCCTTGGCCATACCAATACGTCTACGGTTCTCAGTGTCGCATTTACCGTCCTCTGTCAGAAAGCATCCCAGATATTTAAACTTCCGCACCTGCTTGGTTTTAGTGTCCCCTGGCTTCAAATTTCGAGCTCATCCTTTTACAGATGACCATGTATTTTGTTTTGTATTAATACTAATATTCCTACAAAAGCTAAAAGTAGTGATATAAATAATAAAATATGCCGTGATAAAGTAAGCTAAGATAAGGTAAAATAAAATGTAAGTCATATTTATGAACTTGCAAATATGCAAATAAGTCAATATAAATACATGAATAAATAAGGCAAATAAATGAATAATTGAATAAAAATAATTAATGCAAATAAATGAGTAAATAAATATGTTTCTAATAGTAACACTAAAAGGTGAAAGAAAGAGACAACAAACAAAGCAAAAATAAATAGTTATATATTAAAATGGTAGTGATAAAATAATAAAAAATGGAATGACAAAAATATTAAATGCGTTATGGTCCAAAATTAACAGTATTAAATATATTACAATAAAGGTAACTAAAAAGAAAAGTAAACAAAAAATATGAAAATATTAATTTCTACACTAGATAATATGGTCGACTTCTCCGGCTTTACAAGTGAAGTCGCTACTAGTTACTTTTGAAGTATTTTTGAACTGTCAGATACAATGCAGATATTAATAAGAAGAGTTAAAATTAATGCATGTAATGTTTCACAGTTCTAGCATCACTTCTTCATAATCATCCTAAAACCTTTTCAGCCCACCCGCGTACTACTATGGATTAAGCTCTCCGTATTACGAAATTCAAACACAAATCAACATTTCAACCCACCATTGTAGCCGTAAATATTGAACGCAGTTATTAATAAGGAAAGTTCAAATAAATACATACAAGATTTCACAGCTCTAACATAATACCTTCATAATCAGCCTATAAACTTTTCAGCCCACTTTCATATATAGGTTGCGACCGGTAAATTGTCGACATCTAATATTTTTAATTTCATGCATGCGCGTTGTATTTTAATTTATCGTCTGCACAATATAGTATGGTCATCAGGGAACCGTCAGTGAGAAAAAGACCGCCATGACGTAATTCACTCCGCCAAAAATTTAGGAAACGCTATGCTATACTGTTTGCCATTCGCGCCGGAATCTCCAATACAACCATTTTAGAGTGTTTGGAGAGTGCAGAGGATTCGAAAAGAGTTGAGTGATATATCCAGTCAACATCATGGTGTTTGGAGTGATCTCTTGTGATGCCGATGTTATGCCTCCATTCATCGTTAAACGAGGCCTCAGATTAAGCACAGACGCCTAAATCAACTGCCTTGGTTATACTGTGCTGCCCTGGGTCAAGAGGGTGGCTGCTGGGAGATTTTATGTCTGGCAATAGGACTCCGGACCATCCCACACAAGAAAGAGAACGCAATCATGGCCGTCAGAGTATTTCTGCGGCCACATCACCGCTTATATCTGGCCTAAATCCCCAAACTGCAGACGGCTTGATTATTATGTGTGAGGCGCAGTTGAGCCAGAGACCAACAAAACACCTTGTAACAGATGAACTAAAGGGAATGATTATGGCATCAGTCACTGAATTAAACAAGGGACAGTCCTGAACTGATGCAGAAGATTCCAAAATCGTCTGGAGGCCGTGGCCAGTTGAATCCAGAATATATATATATATATATATATATATATATATATATATATATATATATATATATATATATATATATATATATATATATATATATATAAAAAGTATATATATATATATAAATAAGAAATATATATATATATATATATATATATATAATATATAATAAAAGGGAGGTTACTATATATATATATATATATATATATATATATATATATATATATATATATATATATATATATATATATATATATAATATATGTAAGTATATATATATATATATATAAATATATATATATATATATTTTATATATATATAATATAAATATATATGCATATATATATATATATAAATATATATATATATAATATAAATATATATATATATATATATATATATATATATATATATGGGATAAAGTAACAATGTCATATAAATATAAAAGTGAACATAGAAGACTCATAGACTTGGGGCGACAGTCTGTTTCAGGTGTATGCAATCGTCCGAATACATATGTTATCCTATAAATCTTAAGACTAATGATTTATATATATATATATATATATATATATATATATATATATATAAGTGAACATAGAAGTCAATATTTATCCCACATAAATCTTAAGACTATATTTCTTCATACATACATACATATATGCATACATATATATATATATATATATATATATATATATATATATATATATATATATATATATATATATATATATATTCAAAAGCAGTAGAGCAATGGCCGATGTCATCATTAACATTGATTCCGACTGAGCCAGGAGCGTTGAATCTAATAATAACTAAAAATAAATGAAGGTATAAATTACGGCTTGTCATGTGAAAAATAATCTAAAATATATTTAACTCTATTCCCAGAAAAATCAACTGCATAGAAACAGGCAATTGCCTGTGTCTATAAACTGGACTAAAATGTATATGCTTTACCTCCCTCCTATTTCACACTCTATCACACGGACACACACATGTACATACACACACATACATATATGTGTTCTCTGCACTTAATGACACTGTATCTGTTCTTTTGATAATGTTGTTCTTTTGATAATGTTGTTCTTTTGATAATGTTGTTCTTTTGATAATGTTGTTCTTTTGATAATTTTGTTGCTGACACTGGACCATCGGCGAAAAAATGTTAAGACAGATCCTTTTTTTTATTTATACTATTTATATTTGGACTGTTATCCTCATTTTTGTTGTTATTATCATATCGTTTCGGCCTAGTTTTTGAAGTGAACAACTATTTAATCCACGGTAATAGGCTGTTCTTATTCTAATGTCTGAATGATAATAACAACAAAGATGTGGACAAAAGTCCAAATAGTGATAGTGTTAATAATGATAACTCCTCATCCCTGAAATTCAGATATATATTTTTTCAGATATGTAACATGTAGATAAGAAAAAAAATACTTAATTCAGATATTAACTATACAAAAAAAACAAAACAAATTAAAACTCTCACTTATACTCAAAAGAGCAATAACATTATGGCTTGAGAATTCTATTTTTTTAAACTCTTTTAATGAATATATTTGATAAATTTCAACCGACAGAGGCATTAACTCTTTGGCCAATGAATGTCGCCGGTTTTCTCTATGGAAACGGTTCATTTTATCGTAATTACTGTTAAATGTAGCCGTCTCTTCTACTTCAATAGTTTCATGTCTCTTAATTCCCGTCTGTAGAATTCGCTTCCTCTTGCTTCCCTGATAGCTATTATCTCCAACTCAAATGCAATGTTAATCGACATCTCCAGATACCTTGATCTATTCCCCGTTCTTCTTCTCATCCTTTCCTTTTTTCACACCTCTTTACTTCTGCTCCCAATCTCTGTAACACCTTACATGCTAGTGGCACTCCCGCCTTGCTTGGGGTGAAAAGTTTAAAAAAAATACACCAGAAATAATTAGTATTAGTAAGTAGTTAAGAAATAAATAATAGAATTTATATAATATTATAATAACTAATTGTTTACTTAATTTTGGTTTTATATTGAAAATACTTTTTGAGGGGTTGTTGCTTTTTTTAAACATATTTACCCCAAGCAAGGCAGTAAAGCCACTAAGACACAAGAGAGTGTAAAAGAATATAAAACAGAACCATTATTTAAAGACTGAAAAGAATTTTAAAAAATAACCAGAAAGACAGCCGATAACGATTGACATGGCATTTAAATTTTTGACGATCAAAGTTAACTGGAAAGCACAGAGCAGAAACAGAGTGTCACAAGTGATAAGTGCATGAAAAGAAACTGTTAGCATAGAACTTATGGTTAAATCTAATAAATTCAACTTCAAACTGATGAGACCTAATTGCCAATCTAGTACTGCGCTTAAATTCATAAAGTCGATGTGCCATAGCGAGGGGCTAATCAAAATTTGGAAAACCATGCCTAACAGAAAGAAAATAAATGCAAATAAGAGAGAGGAGAATATCTTATCGTTAATCAAGATTAGCATCGATAAACAGTCAATATTTGTCAAGCGGGAGTTATCACTAATTGATTTTATCGGAATTCAAACCAATCCCAAATCATGTCATCTAAGTCTGATTTTTAAAATCATGTTTATTAATTCAAATTACCTCAACTTTTCGGCAATTTATATTTCATAGGATTTTATTTTAAACACTAGTTCTTAATGTCTACTGCTTATTTAAGATTTCTCAATGATCATTTTTTTTTCTTCTGATTTGTTTAATATTTTGAAGTCAGACCGAAAATAAGTAAATATAGACATACAAAATATACTTCTATATTTGAAGTTCTTTTCTTGCTAAAATCTTTTTTACTTGTAATAAATATGATTTCGGCAGACAGTTCAATTTGAGAGATCAAAGAGCAGAATCGATTTGTTCATTGATTTATTAAAAAACTTATAAAGACCTCTTATTCATCATGCTCTTTATTCAAAAGTTAAGTCTCTTAATTTATTTCAGTTTTAAGTACATATCCTTATAATCTGCATCCAATTATTACGTCTGCACAGCAAGCTCATTCATAACACTCTACTTTGAGTGACTCTTTGGTCTTATATTGAGGAAAATTAGTTGAAGCGTTGTATATTTTTCTTCAATTTCAGTTTATTCTTTTCTTTTTCTTCTGAATATTTGTTCTTATCTGATACCTTCCGTAAAACTTGCAAACTTATTCTTTTTTACGGTTCTGTCTAAGGCTTAAACTTATATTTCTTTATGCCTTTCCAACAGTCATTTGACCCAATTTTTTTTCTTTGCGTCCATATTTTCCTTCGTTATTCATTTACTTCTTTACTTACTTATCATTTCTTTTCCTTTCCGTTTTTTTTTTTAATTTTAGACTTCATTGGTTTATTTTATCGTTCACTTTTCTTTCTTAATTTTAAAACTTTTCTTCTTGTTTTCTTCTTTTTCCTTCTTTTGTATTTTTTATTTAACCTTGTCTTTTTTTTTCATCATTTTTCACTTCTTTTCTTTTTCAACAGCTTCATTCTACTTTTCCCTCTTTTCCTATTTTCGTTTTTCTTCTCATTCTCTTTTTTTTTTCTTTTCCTTACTCATTTCTTTATTGGTTAGTTTATATTTTCTTTCCTTTCTCATTTTTTTCTTTTTTCTCTTCATCTTGTACGCATTTTATGCTCCAACATTCCTTGATTTTTCATTTATTTTATAAACGCTCTTTTCTTTCTATTGGTTTTATTTTCAATCATTGAAATTATGAAGGCATACGGCCATATCACGTGCCTAGATGTGTGACCAGTAGGGAATGCAAGATTATGTAAACTTCGATGTGCGGTCATATGTTGTAACCTTGGATCTTACGGGTATATCACGTACCTAATGACCGCTAGAAAAACCAGATGTTGTAACCTTGGGTGTGCAGTTGGTGTAATAGATAATGGCTTAAATTAGAAATCGGAGAGCCAAGTTCAGTTTGTTATATTTACTTACATGCAAATACTCTTGGGAAAATTAATCATCCACCTCCTCTAAGCCAGCTATTGATCATTTAATAGGCCTTGTATCAGTAAATAATTATCTTCAAAATATTCTTAAAATCTAGAATTATTTTCTGGCTTTTAATACACTAAAAAATATAGATAAGCCTCACAGAAATAAATCAATAAACTGTTCTCATGAAAGTTAAATTTTTCTTTTGAATTCTGCTTACTGTTCAATCTATTAAACACTATCATAATTTCATTGATTATATATATGAAAATCATCAGCAAATCTCATTAATATGAAAGATAGATAGATAGATAGATAGATAGATAGATATACATACATATATATGTATGTGTGTTTTTGCGTGTGTGTTTCTTGTGAGTGTGTGTTTCTATTGTCTGTGTGTCTGTATGTACGTATGTTTTTCTCGGTGTGTCTGTTTGTGTCTCTCTGTGTGTAGGTATGTTTTAATTTTCTTAAATTTAATTCATAAGCAATTTAACCATTCACCAAACTTAATAGCATTAATATAAGTAAAAAATTGTCACTTTGCTGATTGAAGCTCTCTTCAGCATCCCGAATACAGAGTACGCGAATCTGTACGTCCACTCTTCAGGGAATATCAGCAATTCACAGTAAATTGCGGATAACATCAATCATCTAAGTGACAAATTTTACTTACATTAATATTATATGTGTGTGTGTGTGTCCGTGTGTGTGTGTGTGACGTGTTAATGTCCTGTTAGTGTCAATTCTTGATATTCTAAAGAGGTCAAGAATTGGAAGATGTCTTTATTATTACATGCAAATGAAATATATTTTTCACGAAACCATATTTACAATTTAGCACATTCTCTTACTCCGGCTTTTTACTCCCGCTCAGACCCAAAGCGCACATCCCTATATCAACATATCACGAAAGGAACGGATGCCAACGCAAAACAACTTTTGAAGGCTCATAGGCAGATGTGGAGTTGTCAAAACTTTACGGATACGATGCCTGTCTTTATTCCCTTCTGATTCATATATTGGCTTGTTTGAGATACAGCTGTTTCTGATTAGCCATAATAACCAATGTAGTGCTGATATCACACTGCCACTCGTAAGTTGATTGCCACATAAACAACCCCCAATTTACAAAGGTCTCTATGCTTAAAATATTTTCAAAGTCACATTTCTGGTGATCCAGTTATTTAATTCTATGGAGACGGGTTTGCCAAGTGAGACTAATTCTAATTTCGCTTACATTATAACGATATTCAATTTCAAAATCTCATAGATTTCACACTACCAGACATCATCAAAAGTTTACATAATTATTCTTCGTACATTGTCATTATGTAACTATTCTGTATAGCGGCTCGGATTGAGGATTCAGAGAGCTGGGTTCAAATTCCTGTCGAATCTATTACATTCACCTACGTGATAATACACTTGGGAAAGGTGTGAATCCTCTTCTCCCTACAGCTATGGGTAAATAGCAGGACAGACTGGCTTCTATAGCCTTGGATGGCAACTGGTCTAGGAACAGTGCACCGGATCTCTGTATTCGGCTCTTCAAAATATATGGTTGCTTCTGCACAAAGGCTTCACCACTATAATCAAATCATATATGTAGGTGCCTGGCTGTCGGTTTCTAGGAACTGGGATGCTTGATCCTCATACGTCGAAAACGACGGGAGAGTCCAGCATATATATCTGTGACGTCCCAACACACATATATATATATATATATATGTGTGTGTGTGTGTGTGTGTTTGCGTGTGTGTGCGTGTTTCAGCGTGTGTCTGCGTCTATTGTCTGAATGTTTCTGTGTTTGCGTGTATGTATATATGTTTTTCTTGCTGTGTATTTTTGTGTTTCTCTGTGTGCATGCACTTTTAAATTTTCCTAAATTTAATTCATAAGCATTTTAAGCATTCGTCAACGCTAAAAACGGTTTTTAACCAAAATGATGTAAAGATCAGCTATACCTGCGTTGATAATATAGACAAATCCATATCCAGTCATAGCAACATTATATTAAGCAAAACTATTTCCAACAAATACAAGGTAATTTTTTTTTCTAAAAATAAATGCAACTGTCGAAAAAATATGATCTTTTCCTTAAACAGTTAATGTATTGCATAGCGACTAAGCATACATTCCGAGAACGGTGTTAAATTTTATTTTTACTTCTACTGAAAATCCTTGGAAATTTCGTTTCTACCATCATCGAATGACTTTAGGTAATATAAAATACAGAAACAGCATTGCTCTCTCTAAATATTTCTGGTAATTAAAAAATGATTGTAGTTCCCTTTCTATTAATTGGTATATTAAAGCAAGATCTAAAAGGAAATAAAAGTAACTTTTGTTTTGTTAAAACTGGTTATCTTAAAAAAATGTTAAATAATACGTGCTTAATAAACAAGGGAAATGATTTGGTCGTCAATCCTTTCTTTTTAAATTAGTAGAATGTCTTTGCGTCACCTGATCCCAAAACTGCCATATGACATTAATTAACGTGCTATACGCTTATGTTTACAAACATTTCCATCAGATTTATAAAATTTACATTAAAAAGGTCATCATTATTTATTCCTTTTATTATCCCTTATATCTGTTCATTCCCTAGCTGTGATCTAAATGCTAAGATCGTTATCAATTTCAGAGCAGAAAAAGGTATTATTTGAATAACAGACCGCTTATTAAAAATCACAATCCCTAGATGGAAAATGAATGTTCTTTAAAATTTAATTTTAAAGTTAAATAAGCAACATAAATATGGGCGGCTAAATTGGACAAAATTAAGATAACTCCAAGCGAAAATAAAAGATAAACTTCAAACCACTGTTCTACATATAATTTTCACACACACACACACACACACACACACACACACATATATATATATATATATATATATATGGGAAATAGTTTAATAAATATTTAATTAATTTTTATAGTTTTCAGCGGACATTATAAAAAAACAAACATGAACCAAGATTTCAGTGTTATATATTATTTTGGTATTTTTCTTTTGTATAAAACAAATGTCATTATTAGCTGTTTATTTATATATTTTAAACATGAAAAAAATCATTATAAAATATTCATAATATGTATTAATCATATTTACATACAAAGAATTCTCTATCCTATTTTACCATTGTGTAAATTTAATTTCTTTGCTGTGAAATAATAATTTTTATTTACTGATAGCTTTTATTGAAAAGAAATCAATTATTCAACATTACTTTTATTGCTGATATCCGTAAATTATTTTCCAATACAAACAATTATTAAAAAATATATACTTTCCTCGATAAAAAGACTAATTATTTCAAGCATCGTTCAGGCGACGATAACGCCATGCAAATCAAAGCGCAAAATCCGTTACAGTTCTCTGCAACACGTGAAAATTAATGACAGGGTTGAAACGCTGAAAAACAAAGAGTATTATGATATTAAAATTATTTTGCTGGTGACCGATATGGCTCTATATTTCCCATAGATAATCGCAGCGTGTATTCAGGTTCACTTGGAAGTTTGGATTTCAAATGGACATTTTTCAAAGTATTCAACGTTTCCTGTGTTGGGAAATTGTCACAACAAAAATTGCCCTGGTCATAATTTTATTTGAATTTTAATCATTTCAGATGTGCGATAAAGTCTCTAACACGTAAAGCGAGTTATTGAGAATATGAGTAAAAAAATACCGAGAGGGATGATAATAATGGAAAAAGAAGAGTGACGAAAGAATATAAAAATTGACAGTACAATTAAACTCTTGAAGATCGAATTTGACTGGGAAGCTTGAAGCCGAAAGTATATACAAGCGAGAAGTCCGATGAAAAAAACCGTTAGCATAGAAAGTACGGTTACATCTAGTCATTTTAACTATAAAATGATGAGACGTTACCTCAAATCTAGTAATTCGTTTAAATTCATAAAGTCTAGGAATCATAGAGGAATGTTCGTTAGAACAATTGCTATGAAAGTATTTATAGAAAAGACACAGGGAAGCTACGTTACGACGGCGGGAGAATGACTGAAGGCGATATGCCAGATTAGTACCAAAACATTGCAGATTTAATTTAAGATTTTTTTATGCAATAAAAAGTTTAAATTATCTGTGAAAATCGAAAACAGAAATAATGGAAGGAGTTGAATAAGATGTTAATAATAAGAAAATATTGTTTTTATTTTTCCTCGCCGTCTCTAGTAAATGTCCTTGTTTGTAGCTGATTTATCTGTAATGATGTTAAAGGTAACTCTCTGTTTTACGAAAATCCACTATACGCTATTACAATATAGCTTAATACTTATCACCATGGATACCCAGAAATGATATAACTCAAATGTTTATTATTTATATGGAACAGTTATAAGCAAACCTAAATAAATACCCTACCCTTATGTTTGCTTGTCTCGATGCCAAGTTTGACTCGTCGTCTACTGCAGCAATTGCGGAAAGTTAGAATTAATGAAAATCTAGAATTTTTAATGAATTTTCTTAGTTATGCAAATAAAAATAAAATTCACTTCAGAAAGTGACCACAGCCTTAGCACATACACCCTTGTGCAAATTTATTGAAAGAAAACAAGTAATTCTGTGATTATTTATTTTTTCGTATTTTTCCAATGAAACATGGCCCAGTCATATGCTAGTACTTCGTATGTCCATTCCACAACGTCGTTTCTTGCAGATTTATCACAGATTTTCGATTGGACTTAAATCAGGAAAATTTCCGGGCCAGTCTATAGTACTTTGATTTGGTTACTGATAAGGTTTGCCATTCTGTTCGTGCAGTGTTACAATTTTTGTACGCTTCCTTTGAATAACGTTCATCACAGAAAATGGCCGTAGGACAACTAATGGACAGTCGAGATAGTAGTGTCAGGGCTTAATGAAAATCTGATGCAATCACGGATGACACAGTATTTTCCAATGTAAAACAAATTTCATCATACACCTCGAAAATAGATTCATATTAGTGCCCCCCACTGCAAATGACCTAATCTGAAGAAAAAGTAGAACTCGATTACATCCTGTCACTCCAGTGAGTGTAAAACTGGCCAAATGTTGAAAGAAAGGAAATCAGTTGTTTCAATTAATTTGATCAAGGGTGATTATTAAAGTATTGCAGTAAAGCCCTACCCGGCATCTACAGCAGGAAACAAAACTCGACCTTTGATATAAAAGCAAGCAGACATAAAAGGAAAATATATCTTCGGTTTTGCTTAAAATTGTTCCATATAAATTTCGAGTGTTTATTCGCTTTACATCATTTCGGGTATCAAGAGAAACAGTTACTAAAATATTTAGTAAAAGTGAATCCGAGTAAAGCTAATTTTCGTAAAGAGATATCTTTATTTAAAAAAAAAATCTACTAAAATTATATGAAGACAAATGTTGTAAACAACGATGTTTACTCCAATGAACGTAGTAGAAAGAAAAATGCTTTACACGACCGCAAGTATTTTCCTGACTAGGTTGTATCAATTCCTAACTTACATCTTTCTTAATAACATCTTGTCCATTATTGAGAGTTTCGATTTCCTCATGGATGTTTAAGACGTTTTTACGGAGAGGAAATATAAGACAAATTGGGCTAAGAGAATTTTGGTTCCGCCAATTCTCTAACACAAGGAAATAACAGATATATAATGTAAAATCTATTATCGAACAATCGTTTTTCTTGCTGGGTCTCTTCTGTGGATCTATATCTGTTAGATTCAGTTTTGCAGTCTTCAAATTAGCTAAGATACCTTCAAGCAGTTTCCAAATCATAAAATCTTTTTCTAGGCATTGAATACTTTATATATATATATATATATATATATATATATGTGTATGTGTGTGTGTGTGTGTGCGTGCGTGCATATATATATATATATATATATATATATATATATATATATATATATATATTCAGGTATGTTTGGTTAAATAATTTAAACGTATTACGCCATTTTATTTTAGATTTAATCATTTCAAGCCCATTAATTAATTTCTTGGAAATGTAGGTAATTGATTTAGAAGAATTCCAAAATGTTCTTTCAAATAATTTTCATTTTCCCAGATACTTACAATTTCATCTGAAACCATCTTCTGCGGTTGAATATCTATGGATGTGTTATGTTAGTATAGACAGATATTATTTAGAAATACATCAGTCCGTCATCAAGATAATAATAAGCAAAAACTTAAATTCTTGAAGCCCTTTATATTTGAAAATTGCGGCAAAAATTAAATTACTACAATTAAAATCTCTTTTAAAAAAATCACATCATTTACCTCCCTTGAAGAGCGATTAAAAATATTTTGAATTTACGATGTTGACACATAATATATAAATAAAAATTATTGGAAAGAAAATTTTTGAATTTTATTAATGATTTTTTTTTTCGTCAACGAAGAAATTAATTCGTAGACTTGAAAGAATTAAAACTAAAATAAACAGACATAGATAGATATAATATGTCTAAATTATTTTACTAAACATGTTTCAATGAAAACATGCTACATATATATATATATATATATATATATATATATATATATATATATATATTTTATATATATATATATATATATATATATATATATATATATATATATATATATATATATATATATATATATATATATCCGGGTGGATCTAGTAGTAATAATTATTAAAAAACTCCTCTGTTTTTATTTTAACAGAGCATATGCATTTTTTCAGCAAAAAAAATAAAATTACCTCAACATTGAAATAGACTATTTCAAACCAAATTCTTAAAGTGACGGTTTGACATAGTCTATTCCGGTATTGAGGTAATTTTATTTTTTTGCTGTAATATATATATATATAGATATGCATGTATGTATGTATTTTCCATAGACTTATGTACATTTTCAAAATTAAAATTGAATTTTTAGCACTCAGTACAATTGAATCACTCGTAGCGAAAGTTGCGTTTTGAAGCACTGACTCACGTTTACATTCAAATAAAATTATGATTGAAGGAACTAAGTACTTTTTGGTGCGATAGTATCAGTAATCTTTGAAAGGATTTTCATCATCAGAAAGAGGAGCGCTAAATGCAGTTTACAGTTTGGCGACACTATAATCAATGTACATATCTGGAAAGAGTGCGACCCTGAGATCCGAAGATGTATTAGGATGGCCAAAGAACATTTCCAAGAGCTAGGCATAGTATTCCGAGACAGGAGGGTTTCATTGGTGACAAAGAAAAAGTGTACTGAACTGCTACGTGATATCTGTCCTGCTTTACAACAGAGAATGTTGGACGGCCTCCGCAAAGATGAAAGAGAGACTCGAGACAACAGAGGTGTGGTTCGACAGAAGAATTCTAAGGATTCGATGGACCGAACATAGCAAATATGGGGTTTTGGAAAAAAAAGAGAAAACTCATAATTAACATCAGGGAGAGGCAGCTGAAATTTGTAGGACACGCAATGAGAAAGAAGGGCTTGGAAAATTTGTTACACACAGGGTTGATTGAAGGAAAGAGGCACAGGGGAAAGCATCGCGTGACATACTTAATGAGTAGAAGATGACGTGAGAGAAATAGCAAAAAGACAAAACCTACTGAGAGTTACAAGGGAGAGGAGGTGGTGGAGAGCCATGATCGCCTACGTCCTGAAAGAACATAAAAGAAGAAGAAGGCTCAAATTGGAAGTAACACAGATAATTGCGGCAGTATCTTAACTGGCGCTTCACAATCTTCCCGATTTAGACATGTCAGAATTCAAAAACGTTTATGCGGGATTGAAGGCGATGACTGATTTTAGGACTAGAGCTACTATTCCACAAAGACGTCTTCGACGTTTTTTACGCCTTCTTGTGAGGAAGAATTTTTCTTCATCTTGCGGCCTCTTTCCTCCAGAGGCAACGTCATAATCCTGTCGCTGCACTGTCGTTATTTTATGGAAAATGTTCAAATAAAATCCATCCTTTCATTCGAACATTTAAATATTTCGTGCTAGAAAATGCCATGTTACTTTCGCACAGTCGAATCATCTTTATTTCCCCCGTATTCGAAATATATGAAAAATGTTCCATTCTTCGTTTTATCCCAAAACCTGCTACATTTTGGAACCATCTCCTGCGTGGTTGCTCTCCTAAGACTGAAAACTTAACCTCTTCACACCAAATATCTATCGTTATATATTCCCCTTATTCCCATAATAGGAAATTTCGACGACTTATTTTCCATTCTTTGTAAAAATTTTAGCGGTAACACTGCATTGTAACATTTTAACTTTCGAGTCTTTCATTTTGGGGAATTTTAATATTTAAAAATTCTCATTTCATAGCATTCTAAGGGATTTGTTTTAAAGTAGCCCGAGTCATTAAAATATTGGTAGACATCCATATTGTGTTACTTGCTTTCAGAACGACGCTATGCAATTGTCGAAATAACCTTTATATCATGAACGCCATTTTCAATTTCATAACTTGGCAAAGAAATTCTTATGACTTATCTCAAGATATGGATTAAACATCGGTGAGACAAAATCCTCATATTATTCTTATTATAGATGCATTAATCATCCAGGATATTGAACAAATTTCTACACCATTCACTGGTAGCTACCAATCATCTTTTGTAATCCCCAGCGTTATTTTATATATTCCAATTACTTAATTGACCAGATATGTTTGTATATTCATAAAATCAGCATTACGACTCATTTTAAGAGTGTCAGTTTGTTTGAAAATTCAAATATATATATATATATATATATATATATATATATATATATATATATATATATAATATTAGTGGAAAAATATACATACATATGAAAAATATATCTAAAAATTCCCATACATGTATATTTTCAGAAAAAATTTTTCCAAGTGGAAGGATCCAGGTAGAACTCAATGTCTAAGACAGAGTAAGGATATAATAAAAAGGCTTAAACACTAATATTCCATGGTTATATTAGTGTTTAAGCCTTTATATATATATATATATATATATATATATATATATATATATATATATATATATCTTAGAAATGTATTTAACTTATTAAGATCTGCATAAAACGAACATATTTTCATAATTACTGCGCCGGTGTACGTTACTATTATTTAGCATCTAAATTTTCGATGTCAATAAATGTTAATTTTATTTTGAGATAAAACACGAAATGTCCGATAATTTGATTCAATATTTCTTTGATTTTTTTTTGTTTGTCTAGTTCTTGCTCCGCATTATTTCCCACGCAAATATCCTTTTGTTTACAATTTATTTGCTTCCTCAAATATTAATAGTCGTGCCAGACATAGCTTCTTAAATAAAAGCGTCGATAACTGCATCTCGTTCATAACTAGAGGCCCGAAACTAAAACTTGCAGGAAAGAGAAAAAGGGAGTCAGAGAAGGATTTGTAATTCCACGAGTTTAGATATCGCAAGGAAACATTCCATTTGTCGGTGCATGTGTGTGTATGTGTGTGTTCATATTTTCTACGTGTTGTTACGCTAAATGAGGGAAATTGCTCCTTTATCCGTGATAAAACTATACGACAATCCTGCTTTGTAACAAATAAGATATAAAACCCGTAAAATAACCAAGTATACGTCTCCGGGGTATTCGTAATTTAAAGAAGCATCATTATATATCAGGCAAATGTTGTAAGGACTACACACCGTTGGATGAAGAGATTCGTGGTACCCACAGGGGGTTTAGCGGCAAAATATCGAGACAGCAAAGCAATTTCAGAAGATTTGTTATTTGATTAAATGAGGAGGCAGAGAAATGTTGAGTTGCCTAATGCTTCGTCTCAGATGAATAGCTCTGGGCTGATTAAACGAAATATTTGTTCCTCGATGGCTGTGGAACGCAGTGCGTGATAAATATTACTCGATGGAATACCAAGATTCGTCTGTTACGATCACGCAGGACAGGCCCTCACTTGTTTGGAAAATGGTGACCTTTCCTTTAGACCCCTATCATTCGTATAGGGAAAATAGGTGAACGAATACAAGGCTGAGATTTCGGTTGCATTAGGATGAAATTTCCCCAGACAATAGCAGATAAGATCTGCTAAAAATGCAGACAAATGCACCAAGAATGTATTAATAATAACATTAATACGTTTTCTTACAGCACATACCAAATAACGGTAGCCCACGGATATATGATAACCCGACAAAAATGTTATTACTATTATATTTTCTGAAGAATTTGTGTAATTCATAAAACCAGCAAGAATGGTACAAAATATTGAATGATAGCTAAGGAGAAAACAATTACTTTCTTCTGAGTTTAACCTTCTTTATAATAGTGAAGTGTATATTCCGACTAATGCCTAGGAATATTTGTAATTTTTGATAATAGTGTTCCTTCATGAGCCACTCAAGGTAGAGTATTACTGAATGCGATATGTTGGTTGGTTGATTTTGTCTAACGGCATATTAACCTCTATAGGTCATTTAGTACCGAAATCTAAATATTTTGAATAGCATTTTATAGGTTCAACAACAGATAAAACATATTTTTGGCCATTTTTCGGTAAAATGTATTGGTGATAATTATACTTTAAAATGTGTAGTTGGTAATTTTACATATAATGTGTATTGTTAGTATTTTTCATATAAAAATGTATTGCTGGTATTTTTAGTATAAAGATGTATTTATCTATATTTCTGAGATGAGGTATTATGTACATTATTTAAATTACTCGGACTACTGTCCTCATCTTTGTCGCCATATTTATTACAACGTTCCCGTCGTTGTTAATTCCCCTCTGAATGATCTCCACTGCCTTAACTGGGTATTGAACTGTTTTTGTACTGTCACTGGATCTAACCAACACCTTTATCCACTGTGCCATGTGTCCTTGAGGAGTGGAAAACTTTCAGAGGGAAATTAACGGAGATAACTAATAACTGACATCCATTAAGCATGACACGTGTAACTAGAACAGTCTACTCCAGTGAGCAAAATAAAGTTCGACATTCTAACCACCTGAAGAAGGCCGGAGCGTACAACGGCCGAAACGTTGTAATAAATATGGCGCAAAGATGAAGACAATAGTCTGAATAATGTAAATGAAGATGTATTTCTTTAATATTTTAATAGTGGTTTCTTTTTTTGATTGGGAGATCATTATTTTCCGAAAGCTTGTTCCCCTAATAGGTGCTATCGCCCGGGTCATGTAGGTTATGGAAACAACAGCAATTAAAAGATGGTTTCAAGCGCCTCAAAACCTTCAATCTTCCGAAGAGAGGCCTCGCTGCCGGATGTATTTTATCGTCATACCCAGGACTGGAATGTGATGTGTAAGAAAACCACAAGAAGAAGGACTCAAAAGTGAAGATTATGTGTACATGGCTGGTATATAAATATTAGCCCTACACTTGAAAATATGAAAAATTGTAGCATCATAGGAAGCATCCAAGCGGGGGTCTGTACCGCGAAGTAGCGGTTATTGAGAAGAGGTTTCCAGAGGGAAAGGACTTTCTTTCCAAATGAATACGTAAGGAATGAGGGCGATTCAATTTTGTGGACGTAGAAAGAAGGGTCTTCGTTTCATGATTTATATACTATATGGTGGGAACAGACAAATGAAAAGACAGAAAACTGTATCATTTAGATTTCCTTCAGAGAAAATACATCTTCACACAAAATAATATTTTTATTTCAAGGAATTCGTTCGATATACAAAATTAAAAAAAAACACAAGCACTGTCCTTGGTTTACATAAAAACAAGCAAAAATATGACATCATTTATATATATATATATATATATATATATATATATATATATATATATATATATATATATATATTATTTCAATTAAAGGTGCAAATTATAATTTATAAATTCATGAATCATTTATACAAAAACAAATATAGAGGTTAATGATTTAAATGGCGAGAATACATCTTCGCAAACAATATAAATAAGATACATCAACCCCGAACCTGTATATGAATGATATGATCCCTGTTCATGAATTCCAATTGCATAAGGTCTTTTAATTTTTACAAGCTTTCGTCTGTTCCTACAGACATCCTCAGGTATGGAAATAGATTTTGTTCTTGTTTTTACTTCTCGGTAATTTTTTTTTGTACAAAAACGCACAACCTTAAACTTTAAATTCAAACTCAGCGTTGCGACCGCACGTTCGAAAACAATAACACATTTCTCATAGCATTTTTTCGGATTACATCTCTATTTTCGTTGTCCTGTATTCTCGCCATTTAAATCATTAACCTCTATATTTGTTTTTTGTATGAATGATTCATGAATTTATACATATATATATATATATATATATATATATATATATATATATATATATATATATATATACTACAATTCAGTGCTGCAAGCGAGTCCCGAATTAGCATGTACTGAACGTGGCAGAAGATTGAGAGAAAACGAAAAAGACCTGTTAGAATATTTGTGAAAAGATTTATTTATACTTGCAACGGATATAAAAAAAATTGTGCTGCAGTAATCAAAGGCTAAAGGAGGATATTTTTGCCGAGCAGAATTTAATCATGAAATGATTTTGTTCTTTTTGCCATAAAAAAAAACTTCTAATAAAAAATCATGTCTCACGTTTTTTAAGCCATGTATAGTAATGTTTTCTTATTTGAAGTACAAAACAACAACTTTCTGTGCCAATTTAAAGAATTACCAGGAAATATCCTCAAACAGTTGATCTGTAATATATATATATATATATATATATATATATATATATATATATATATATATAGGGGGGTGAGTGTGGGGGGTGAGTGTGTGTGTGTGAGTGTGTGGGGGGTGTCTGTGTGAGTGTGTGTGTGGATGTGGGTGTGTAGGTTTGTTTTGGTTTATTTTGTTTTATGGCATATCAACCTCAGTGGTCTATTTAATGCCGACAACATTTTTAGGGTAGATTCGCATGAATAGAGTACGTATTCTTTGGTTTAGATTGGTTTGTTTTATTTTGTTTTACGGCATATCAACCTCAATGGATTATTTAATGCCGGCAACATCTTTTATTGCTGGTAATATTTTGTTTTGTCAAAAATTTGTTTCTGGTCATATTTTTCCGTCAAAATTGTATTGATGGTAATAATTTAAAAAAAATAGTTGCCTATAGCTGGGACCCTAACAGGTGCTACCACCCTGGGTGAGGGTGTACTTGTAAACACCAGCGATTAAAAGGTGGTTCCACACTCCTCAAAACCTCTTGATCAGAGGTCGTACTGCTGGATGTAGTTCATCGTCTTACCTAGGACGCGGATGTAGCTTAAAGTCTGACCCAGGACTCGGATGTAGTTTAAGATCTTACGCAGGACGCGGATGTAGTTTAATGTCTTACCCAAGACGAGTGTGTGTGTTTGTGTATGTCGGCATGAGCACAATTATAGATCGAAATATATATATTTGAATATACTTATATGTGCATATGTGTACTTCTTCAGCATTTGTATATTTCACATTTGTCGTACTCGTGTCATTTCAGTTGTAAAAATGAAGTTATAGTATCTTTGTTTTGATATTGATGCATTTTCCAAGAATATTGTAGAGGCGCGTGGCTTGAAATTCGATTCCTGGAAGGAAAGAGTCCAGAAATGAAGACAGAAAATATAATAATACCTGACGTTTGAAAACTTAATCATACTTATTATAAAACCCAGGTTGTGTGTGTCTGTGTGTGTACGTTTATATACTGGATATTATTTCCTAAATTCTTCAACCGTTTTCAACAAAACTTCACAGAACTACGTAGAATTACATTGCGGTGGTTCTGACAGCTCCCAAAATTGGAAAAACATAATTATTTTTGCACGAAATCAATTTGAAAACACGATTAAGAGGCATCGCGAGAATGAAAGGGCGACAATTCATATCGAGTTATTATAAAAACCCAGGTTTTTGAATTTGTGTGTGTGTATGTGTGTGTGTGTGTGTTTGTTTGTTTATATATGGGCTCGGATTTCCTACATTTTTCAACCGATTTCAACAAAACTTCACTTTTTTTTGGCTGGTAGTGTTTATTATCGTCTTGCACACTTTTTTCTTTATTTTTACATTCAGAATTATATAAAAATTCCATTTACAAGACAATTGTTTATAATAAAATTCTATTCAATCGGTAGACTCATAACGATTGAAAACAATGTTTTTGTTTGAGTTTGGGTTTGACCAATTTGTAAAAAAAGAAAAAAAAAACTAATTAAGATATGCGTGTCCGCCAACCTTAAACAATAATCTTTGTCAGTTTTATTTTTCAGTTTTTATGATGGTCGATACTTGATCTATCTCTTACTGTTACATCCCCGGGCAACGCCGGGCTCTACTGCTAGTGATTAATATGATTGGAATGAGTAACCACATACGTACATGAAAAGTGATGGTTAACAATACTGATCTAGAGGACTATACCGAAAATACTAATCTCTGGTTATATGATCAGATTTGTAGAAATAGATTTGAAAGAGAAATACTCAACATTCTATATATGTATCCATTAATTAAATTAAAAATGTTTGATCAACTAGTCTCTGTATCGATGAGATTTTATCTCTATCTGGTAACATTTCCTCCTAAACTACAGATTATGTTTCATGAATGTAAAAAAATTAATATTTTTTGTATGTTAGCGATATGTGTGAACGTACACCACATTATTCGTAGTTTCATATGTGACAGAATGCCGCTATATTCGCGTACGATATTCTTAAAATATTGTTAGCCGTATATATTTTGAGTGAGTTTGTAACACGCAATCAAAGAAAAAATTTTAATAAAGATTTTGGGAGGAAAAGTTATATTTCCTATGATCTGGAAAATAATATTTTAAATGAACATTGAGGTCAACACCCAGCGGCAACAATCTATTTCCTGCTTAAATGTAAACTTCAGACCATGTGTGTTGTGATATGTTGCGGCTCGGCTATTTATATATCAATCAATGGTGCATTATGGGTAGGCCTCACGCACTATTTGATGTTATACTTGAATTATTTTATTCTCGATGATTTTCGGTAGGAATAATTATGAATCGAAATGCAGTTATTTGTAGCTATTTTATAGTATTGTATGTTAATTATTGCCTTATTATTTATTAGTAATTATTTTATTTTTCATTCTTCTTATTATTGTTACTTTACATTGATGTGTGTATTCGTAGGTAATTAATTTATTATTTTCTTAATTTTTTTAGTTATTTATTCATTTAGATTTTTTTGTTTATTTTATTTAACTTTTTTTCGTGTTCGTTTTTTGTTTCCGATTTGGAATTTTAAAATCTAAACTAAAGTCCAAGACTGTCGCAGCTGTGTATTGATATCATTGTCCATTTCTATATTTACACATGCTCTGTCCGTGATATAGAAAACTTTAACCCATAAATATACCATAACACAACTATATATATATATATATATATATATATATATATATATATATATATATATATATATAATATAAAAAGTGAACATTGAAGTCAATGCTCAGAGGTGACAAGCTGTTTCATGCTGAATTCAGTCGGCGGCCTGACGATTGCGTCCAGCATGAAACAGTCTGTCGCTTCTGAATGTTTACTTCAATGTTCACTTTTATATTTATATTTACATACGCTCTATCTCTGATATTGAGCACTTTATCCTATAAATTTAGCACACTTTAAAACTAAATTCCTCCACACACACACACACACACACACACACACACACATATATATATATATATATATATATATATATGCATCTGACATTATAAACAACCAATATTTTTTTCATAATACTTCTAAAGTCATTGAAGTTCTTCACAAAAGTTTTTACCATAATGGTATGCTGGAGTTGTCAGAAAGTAAGTATAAAATATACAAAACAATATTTAATTCTAGAGAAGGATGTGGTCTATCCTATCTACATTCACAATTCCACCAATGCATGAATCAAAATCTCTACAAATTTACACACACATATTTCCATCCAATCAAGATATTTGGATAGATAATAATTTGGGCGGGAAATCTTCGATTACGTTCAGTTTTGAGACTGATGACGATCATGATGCAAATAACATGATACTCTTTCCATGTGGCAAAGGTTTTAAGAACCTTCCTGGATTTCCCATGATTCAAATTATTAGCCACGTTACTTAACTAATAAGACACATTATGCTGTAATGAAAAATTATAATTATAAAACATTTTTAAAATCTACAAATATAAATGCGTTGAACAAAATATTGAAAACTATCGTTTCCAGTGCGATATGTTATTCTACACTTAAATTACTACACAACTGATCGAATGACGCTTGCGTAAATTATGTTCTCTTTTCCAGAAATATTTATTAGTGTGCCGAATCTAAGAAGCAAACATTTCAGAAACTATAGCATAGTTACTAATCGACTACATTTCTGAACACAATGAATGCGGGTCAACTAAAATATGAAGACATTTTCCCTGTACAAGTATTTTGTATTCACTACAAAATTTCTACTACGAAATATTTCTCTTTAGCCCAAATTGTTTTATTTTTTTCCAAAGATATTTGCTGTGAACATATTATCTGTGACCAATTGACGTCATACTTTCTAATCTGTGCTGTACACAATGTCACGTAAATAGTATGATAAACAAATTAATAGTTTTAAATAGACTTGCTAACCACTCCTTCGGAGTAAACTTTCAGGCATGTATACAACAGTTGCGGATGTTCTGCAAAGATTACATAATTCATGTCAAATTGATGCCTCTTCGTCAGCAATTTCGAATTTGAGGCAACGAGAAAAAAACAAATATGGCGATCGAGATTTACTCTCATTTCCTTATACAATTCTGAGATTCATGAACAAATAGTTACTTTATTATTAGTCGTTCTTCATCCACATGGTATATTGTTTTTATATTCTTTCCGTTAGAATAAAGAAAAAATTGCAGTTTGAAAACGCACTGCATGTCATCGTGGTCTAAAAAAAATCTGATGATTTTGACGGAAGAGATTGCTAAGAGTTTGCAAATCGATATCTACATTGCCTTTCGGCATTTCGAGAGACTTGGGTTGTTTTCCAATATTGACACGTGGGTGGCACATTCTCTGACGGAACCGAGCAAGCTCGATTGTGTTTCTGAGGTGATTTATTTGCTGTTAAGACAAGAAAAGGCACCGTTCTTGGACAGAATTGTCATTGCTGATGTAAAATTTGCCGTTTATTGTAACGTTCGACAGAATTTTGAATTCTTGTGAATGTGCAGAAACCGTGACAAAAGTGGGTTTGCATCCAATGAAGGTGCTGCAGTCCGTTGGATGGTGTCGCAGAGGGATAATTCATTTTTCTCCCTGCCGGCGAAGCAATAACTGCAAGGAAGTATTGCAACCAACTCACCAATCTAAATGAGGCTATACAAGAAAAACTCCAAATTTCCCAACACGATAACGTAAGATAGCATTTTACAACACAAAATCTTTCAGAAACTCAAAGAGTTGAAATAGGAAATCCTACAGCACACATGAGCTGGATCATTTGAAGTTTTATTTATTTAGGTCTCCACAGAACAATTTAAATGACAAAAAAATTAGTGTATACAGTCAGTTATAAAATCCCTCACAACCTTCTTCCAAATGAAAAGAAAACAAGAACTTTTTACGAAATTAGCATCAGCAAGCATATAGGAGACAGTTTTTTTAAAAACAATACACGCTACATACACATATACATATATATATATATATGTTTCTTGTGAGTGTATAGGATTGTTTGTTTTTTTAAATTATGTAATTGGACACTGACGTTTGTAATGATCTTTTATATATATATATATATATATATATATATATATATTTTATATATATATATATATATAATAGCTGGCCACTCGTATTCGAGGATAGCCGTCTATTAGTCCGATAAACCAATCCCTATTGCAGACGCTTGATCAGGCACATTTGTGTTTGCTCAACATCCACTGAGTCTAACTGTGGTTTATACTGCTGGTATACTGAGTAGACCATAGATACAGTTTCTGAGTGAGAACATGTTTTCTGTCAAGATCAATAATTTGAACAAGGCCACCACGCTCAAGCCCTCGGCCACGATGACTTGTGGCTTTGTACTAGCACAGCTATCGACAGGCCTCAAAAGTTTTGCCTATCCAATTTCATTCACAAGGCTTTGATCAACACGAGGTATGGCTTTCACTCCAGACCGATAACGTCAAGTAGTCTCACTGATAAATCGACTATCGTGGTCACATGGTCAGATATCGGATATATATATATATATATATATATATATATATATATATATATATATATATATATAAAGGAAAGTGAGACGTAATATATTATTAGAAACGTTATTATGCCAAAAAGGAAAAAAAACGTTCTAAAATTACATTTTACGCCCTCCAATATATCCAAATTTTGCCGTGATTACTGCAGTTGCAAATGTTTCTCAAAATATGAATTTGATAATTGATAGCATTATTTTTTCAATGAATTTAAAAATATATTTTTCATTTTTTTTTTTTTCACCCTTCTGCCAAGTTCATTCCCTGCTAATTCTGTGGGTAGCGTCAAACATTTGAACTGTTTTGTAGACCGGGTGGAGCAGAAAAAATTTCCAAAACGTATAACAGCAAAATTGTCCAATTGTTAGATTATGGTCTGAGCCGTTTTATCTTAGAAATGATTAAAGATATCTTACTGGAATTCTCCGAGGTTTTTATAAATCTATATACTTTGAACAATAAGAATATATTTAGTTCTAAGTTGGAATGACGATCCCGCTTGGTGCTGTGGCCTCCTGATACAGATTTCCTCACTACTTATTTACCGTTCTCTTGATTTTTCTTGAATGAACATTAAGGGTGAAAGCCAGAGTATGAATGTTAGTACCATTCCTGAAACTATGAATTAT